>JAWHQI010001682.1:0-61141 GCA_033032865.1 Dactylorhiza incarnata
GATGCAACTTGTATTCAGCCGTGTTTCTGTTGTAATCTTGTTGCCCAAGTATATATTACAGCTGTGTTTGTTCTGTTTTGGTATCCTTGATTGGTAGCACACAAAAATCTCAACATGGTATCAGAGGGAGGTTGCTGAAGCAGCGCCTGCTATCGTAGTTCAAGGTTGTCATCCAAGATGGACGGTGGAGGAGGTTTTGCGAGAGGACTAGGCATTGAGCTGCTTACTCAAACCAACTACAAGAAGTGGATGTCTTGTATGGAGAGCTACCTTCTTGGAGAGGATCTCTGGGAGGTTGTGGTGGTGGGGAGCAAGAGGAAGTTGTAGCTGCCGGCGATAATGGTCCAGCTGTGAGAGCGTGGAGGAAGACCAACGCCAAGGCAGAGTTCACCTTGAAGAGAGTCATATCTCCTGACTTGTTCGACCATATCATAGGTTGCAAGTCAGCTTCTGTGATCTGGATAGCCCTCGATGGGTTATTCAACAAGAAGAATGTGGCGCGGCTACAATTCCTGGAGAATGAGTTGGCGAAGTCGACTCAAGGCGAGATGGCGATATCCACCTTCTTCCTGAAGGTGAAGAACCTATGTGGGGAGATCTCGGTCTTGGATCTGAAGAGCCAATCTCAGAGGCGAAGTTGAAGCGGCACATACTCCGAGGCTTGAGGAGGGAGTATGTCCCCTTCGTTACTTCCGTACAAGGATGGGCTATTCAGCCCTCCCTTCTGGAGCTAGAGAACCTGCTATCGTCACAGGAGAGCTTGGCGAAGCAGATGGCGGGAGTATCCATCTCAGGAGGAGATGGCGAGGCCTTGTTCTCAGGAAAGAGGAGATCCTGGGACAAGAGGAAAGAACCCCCGAGAGGGACCTTCAACGTCATCTCAGGGAGATGGGGGGAAGTTCCTTCCTGCCCGTGACGAGAAGGGGAGATACCTTTGCTTTGCCTGTAAGAAGCATGGGCATATGGCAAAGGATTGTCGGTCTAATCTCCAGGCCGGTCATGTTGCTGAGAAAGGTGGAGACCATCAGAGAGGTGGAGACCATCGAAGAGTGGAGGAAGAGGTGGAGGTCACCAGGGCGGTGAGAGGGGGACAATTGTTTCCTGGCAGAGATGACGGCAACGTCAGTCGATGTCTTAGCCTCCATCAACCTCGAGGACGACTGGATAGTGTATTCCGGTTGCGGGCATCATCTCACTGGAGATATGTCAAAGTTTGCCTCCTCGGCAGCATATGAAGGATCGGATGCTATCATCACTGCGGATGATACGGTGCATCCAGTGGAGCGAGAAGGGAAGTGTCCCTTGGGAGTAGAGAGAAGCCAGTGACACTGAAGAGTGTCTATCACGTGCCTGGCATGAAGAAGAACCTCTTCTCAATGGCGAACGCCGTGGATGCTGGATACCACGTGCTGTTTGGACCAAGGAGGTGAAGTTCTTGAAGAACCTATCGTCTGTCGATGCTGACGTCACGCTCACCGGGAGAAGGGTGAAGGACTTGTATGTTCTGTCTGCAAGTGCCTACGTGGACAAGCTGAAGACAAACGACAGCGATGTGATCTGGCATGAGAGGCTGGGTCATGTGGGGATGGACAAGTTGAAGATGATGGTGGCAAAGGGCCTAGTGAGTGACCTCCTCATCTCTCTTCGTACGGCGACGGCCATGTGTGCCATGGATGCCAATATGGAAAGTCACATCGACTTCCATTTGACAAGTCGGAGACCAGGTGTAGGGCACCTCTTGAGTGCATACATGCTGATGTTATGGGGTCGTGCGCCACCCTTACTTATGGAGGCAATAAGTATGCGCTGGTTCTGGTGGATGACTACACCCGCTATACGTGGGTATACTTTCTGAGAGAGAAGTCAGAAGTATTCAAGAAGTTCCAAGAGTGGAAGGAACTTGTGGAGGGGAGGCTGGCCCGCAGACTGAAGAAGCTGAGAAGCGACAATGGAGGGGAGTTTACCTCCAATGAGTTTGCTTCCCTCTGCAGGAGGTTCGGCATTCGGCGGGAGCTCTCCTGCGCTCACACCCCTCAGCAGAATGGGGTGGCAGAGAGGAAGATCCGCCATCTGGTGGAGACTACCAGGAGTTGGCTACATGCCAAGAGCATTCCCAAGGCCTTATGGGCAGAGGGAATGGCGTGTGTCACTCATGTGATCAACAGGCTGCCTCTGAATCCTAACAGGATGGTGTCTCCACACCAGCTCATGTTCGGGGAGAAGCCCAATATGGGTCACATGAAGGTGTTCGGTTCTCCTGCTTCGTGCACGTCCCGGACGCTCTGAGAACAAAGTTGGAGCCGAAGGCGAGGAAGTGTATCTTCATCGGCTACGATGAGCGGAAGAAGGAGTGGAAGTGCATGGATCCGCAGACTCACAGGTTCGTCGTCTCGCGCGACGTTGTGTTTGACGAACTGGTCTCATATCAGGGAGTCTCTTCTGTGGAGCTGCCGGAGAGTGGAGAAGCTAGCAGGGAAGAGGAGTGAGTCGCTGAGGACCCTACTGTGGAGTTGGAGTTATCTCCAAGTGCTCCATTGCCATCTGGCTCAGGAGGAGCTTCTGGCTCAGGGGGAGCTACGAACTCAAGTAGCAGGGAGAGCACCGCTACAGGAGGAGTTCTGAGAGGAGCTCAAGCAGAGGAGTCTATCGGAGTGGTAGATAGTGGCCAAGCCTTGAGGAGGTCGAAGAGGACCATCGTCCGCCTGCTCGCTATAAGGAGGGAACTTCGTGAGTCTGGTTTCCTGCTTCTTCGCAGGACCACTCGATGAGAGGGAACCTGCCTGCTTGGAGGATGTGGATGAGGAGGTCAGCGGACCTACTGTGCTTCGTGGGGACAATGAGAGTGCATTGAAACTGGTACCAATCCAGTGTGTCATGCGAGGACCAAGCACATAGAGATCGAGCATCACTTCATCAGAGAGAAGGTGCTGGGTGGCTTGCTCACTGTGGAGCATGTGCGGAGCGAAGACAACCTTGCAGACATATTCACAAAACCCCTATCTGCGGGGCCGTTCCGGAGGCTTCGCTCGTTGCTTGGAGTTGTTCCCGGAGTTCACTTCAAGGGGGGAGTCTTAGAATTGAAGTGAGCTGTCGCCCAGGCAACAACGTGCGAGTAGCGACATACTCGCTAGCGAGCATCACCGTGACGAGCATCACACGTGACGAGCATCACCGTGACGAGTCGGTCGAGGTGACGAGCATCACCGTGCCTATAAATAGAGGGGTACCCCCCCCTAAAGAGAAACCAATCCAGACCTTCTGACAGTGACGAGTATATACCTGAGAGTGACGAGTATAGCCATCAGAAGTGGCGAGTATCATCAACCTGAGCGAGTTAGAGATACCAGAGTGCTACCTGGAGAGTATCGGACTTGGAGTAAGTTCGGCAGCTCCCTTGAGCGGTGTAGCGAGCATCGGTGATGAGCATCGGTGACGAGCATCGGTGACGAGTATCGGTGACGAGTATCGGTGACGAGTATCGAGGCGAGCATCGAGGCGAGCATCGGTGGCGAGCATCGTCGTGCCGAGTGTCACCGTGACGAGTGTCACCGTGACGAGTATCCGTGACGAGTATCGAGGCGACGAGTATCACCAGCGCGGTGTGCTCGGGAGGAGAAGCGGACCTTGTCCGTGACCAAGTTCTTTACTACTATTGGCTGTTGTGATTCAAGTTGGATGCAACTTGTATTCAGCCGTGTTCTGTTGCAATCTTGTTGCCAAGTATATATTACAGTTGTGTTTGTTCTGTTTTGGTATCCTTGATTGATAGCACACAAAAATTTTCAACACACGATTGCTTGTGTATGCACACAAAGCAAATTGATTACACCTACACAAGGGGGATAAAGGGAAAAACCACGCGGCCGAAGCTGTGCCGACCAACTTCCACTATCTTCTGGGGGGTTATAATTAGAGACTTAGAATTCGAGCGCGACAGGCCGCCGCTCGTTACAGTGGTGGAGAGAAAGAGAGAATTCCGAGTGTGACAGACCACCTCTCAGAAAGCTAAGTGTTCTTTCTTCTGAGAACAACCGTGAGAACAAAAGTGAGAATGCTGGTGAGAACAAAAGTGAGAATGCCGAGTCGCCTTTTAGGAGGGGGGGGGGGAGGAAATCTCGAAGTCCATGAAGGAGATCTTCAAGCACCGAAGGAAAGCTTAGAGGGAATCTTCGCAGAGCTCTCTGGGGTGCCGAAAGCAAGGTGTCTTGAAATGAGGGCTCTGGGCTCCTTTTATAGCTTTGGCCGGGGTAGCCCCGGTAATTTTGTCGTCGTAACCACCGTAACAACCTGACGGGCGAATCACGATGGTCAATTTGGAGCACACGGATCGCCATTTTTCGTAAATGACCGTCTCGCCCTTCGGGCAGTTCAGGCAGTTCGGGCAGCTTTGTTGAAGGTGAAAAAAGTGACAATTGAGTCCTGCAATCTGAGAAATTAGGAAAGACAAATGTGAGTGTGGCAGGAATGTGGAAGTGTTTTGAGCGCGCTCAGAAGCGTTCTGAGCGCGCCACGAACACGGATGTGTTCTGAGTGCGCTCAGAAGCGTTCTGAACGTGTAATGAGCATGGGAGTGTTGCGGGCATGCAACGGCCGCAGGGGCGCTCTGGGCGCACGATGAGTGCGGAGATATTCTGAGCGCGCTCAGAAGCGTTCTGAGCGCGTAATGAACACGAGAGTGCTCCGGGCACGCAACGACCGCGGGGCGCTCTGAGCGCGCGGTCAGTGCAGAGGTGTTCTGAGCGTGCTCGGAAGCGTTCTGAGCACGCGAGGAACATGAGAGCGTTCTGGTGCGCGACGAACTTTGGCGGACGAGGAGTCGTGTCTCAAAGGAAAAGACGTACCCCGACCGCACCTGACGAGAGGGCGCGACTTCGGTCGTATCCACCGCAAGACCCCCTCCGGGGGGGGGGGGGGGGGGGGGGGGGGGGCTAGCCGCACCCTGCTGGGGGGTGTGTGGCATGGCCGCACCCCACATGGGGTGCAGTTAGGCTGCATCCCCCACTATGGAGGGGGGGTGCGGCTATCCGCACCCCACTAGTGGGGTGCGGACTATCCGCACCCCAATAGTGGGGTGCGGTCATGACGTCGCGCGGCGTCTGGCGGAGCGTAGATTGAGCGGCGAAATCCTTCACTCCCATGATCATGGGTTGGACCACTACCTCCACTTCCCTTTAGTGGAGCTCTCTCTCTAAGCGCACCCCATGATGCTTATAAATTCATGGAGGAGCAGTATATTTACGGATGCACATCATAAGCCCCCCAAACCTTCGGATTCCGAGATGCTGCTCGAAGGAGAGCGAATGTTATTATTTTTGCTTGATGCGGTTCCGATCACTTTCAACGCGCCGTACCATGTCAGAGGTTAGTAATTTCCCGTTTTGTGCGAGGTATGAAAAAGGGAGAGAAAGAGCGCACCAGCAGCGCGCTTGATGCGCGTGCCGCCGGCGTGCGGCCATGCCCGGCCGAGGGGCGGCCGGTCGTCGGGGCACGGTTAGTGGCGACCGCGCATGTGGGGCTGGAGGCATCCGGCGACGGCGACACGGCCGGACGTGCCCGATGCCGGTGCGCACGACCGACGTGCGCGGCCAGTGCCGTGCCGCTGCGCTACGCTTGCGCGGCCGGACGGCCGGCGCCGTAGTGAGGCAGGCCCGCGCGCAGCCGGGCGACCTGTGCGCGTGCGGCCTGCGTGCGCGGCATGTGCGCACGCAGTTTCCGGGAGGGCCGGTGTCGCCGGTGCGGGCGCGCGCGCGGCTGTCGTTTGGCCGGTGTTGGCCGTGGGGGTGCGCGACTGATGTACTCGCAGTCAGAATTTGAATAATATGGGCATGTTCAGGTTTTTTGCTCTTTGATACACGTGCATTCGTGTAGCGATCCGCGGTTTTAATTAGGCGCGCTTATGCATATGTTTTGTCTATTTCAGGCTTCAAAACGGAGCGGTCAATCGAGGCCGATGCATTTGCGCTCCACTCTCGACGGCGTGCGGATTGATATGTGGTGCAAGAGCGCTTGGGGTTGCCCTTAGACGTTGAGGTGAAGGTACCTCAGACTGAAGAGCGTGCCCAAAATCCTCTTACCGGTTTTATGACTCTCTCGGAGAGTTGCTTGAAGTCTGGGTTTCGCTTTCCTCCTTCTGAGGAGGCTCTCGAGGTGTTTCGGTTTTGCGGTGTTCCGATCACCTAGTTTACCCCGGTCGGGATGGCGAGGATAATGAGCGTGGTAGTATTCTTTCAAGAGCATAACGCGCGTGTTGAAACCAATACTTGGTCCCTTGTGGAGCTCGGGCCCCCAAAGAAGGGGGGTGACCTCACACTTACTTCTCTCAAGGGTAAGCGCTAGGCTGAAGACTTAAGGAACTAGGAACATGACGACCGAGGCTCAGGAGGAGGTCCCACCTCACACCCGGAAGATCTTAGAGCGCTTCCCCTCCCAAGCCAATGCTGAGCTTGGGCACCTTTTGTAAGATCTCTTTTTCCAAAACCCGTTCGGGTACTTGAAAACTCGAACCTCTCCCGTATCGCACGGTTGAGGTGGACCTTCGCCCAGAATCGCTTCCTTGCGGTGTCACCAACACTCGGGTTGGCTACCCGCTCAACACCAACCCTGCCGGCTATACGATCACAAGTAAAATATGCCAAAAAGTAAGTACATAAAAGAAGGCATGTGTCCACAATCACAGCATCATATAAATATATATAATGGAAACAGAAAGTCCAAAAGAGGTGTACAACTAAAGGGGCTTTTTGGTCCATTGGGTTCCTTAAGGTGTTTAGAGTGTGGTGGTAAGGTCAATTTGAACATTTGAGGGTCAATTGAACCCTACTTGACTCAGTTTGGTTAATGTTGACCTATTGTTGACTTTGGTCAATTTCATGCAATTGGGTCCCACCCAAGTGCAATTCTCAAGGTAATGGTCTTCCTTAGTGGTTAGGGTGGTATGGGGGAGGTCAATTGGTGAATTGAGGATCAATTGGCCTAAGGGAGTGGTATTGGGCAATGTTGATTTTGTGCCCTTGGTGTGCACTTAGTACACTCCACTTGGCCCAAGGGCCTTAGTGGCCACTCTGCACACCACCCATGCCCTAACACCATCTAGGGGTCTAGAAGGATTGGGGATGTTACACCTTTGGAGGCACTCTTCCCCCAACCAAAGAAACCTGGGGAGAGAGTAGCCCAAAGAGAGTGATGCCCCAAAAGGTGACCCCTTGGTCCTATTTATAGATTTCCGAACTTGGTCTGCCAATAGCCAGATTCTGGCCTAAGAGATTACGAAAATACCCTCAGATTTGGCCTGCCAACAGCTAAATCCCGTTGTTCCGAGATGCTGAACGCAGACCCCCTCTGGAGCGGGGAGAGTGGTGGCTGGATGCCTCCCTGCTCGCCCCCCTTTGGGGCTGGGCGAGCAGGGGGCAGGCTGCCTCCCTTGCTCACCCCCCTACTAGGGCTGGGCGAGCAAGGGGCAGACCGCCTCCCTCGCTCTCCCCCTTGATGGGGCCGGGCGAACAGGGGGCAGGCCGCCTCCCTCGTCGCGCCCCTTGCCAGGGTCGGGTGAGCAGGGGGCTGGCCGCCTCCCTCTCTCGCCCCCTTACTGGGGCTGGGCGAGCAGGGGGCAGGCCGCCTCCCTCGCTCGCCCCCTACTGGGCTGGTCGAGCAGGGGGCAGGCCGCCTCCCTCGCTCGACCCCTTACTGGGGCTGGGCGAGCAGGGGGCAGGCCGCCTTTCTCGCTCGTCCCCCTTGCTGGGGCCGGGCGAGCAGGTGGCATGCCGCCTCCCTCGCTCGCCCCCTTGTTGGGGCTGGGCGAGCAGGGGGCAAGCCGCCTCCCTCGCTCGCCCCCTTGTTGGGGCCGGGCGAGCAGAAACTCTCCCTCTCCTCTCCTTGCCTGGGGCGGTGCTAAAAAATATTGGGACTAAAGACATCTTGGGTCCCAAGGGCGCACTCAGCGAATACAGGGTTGTACACAATCCCCGCTCTTTGCGAGCTTGTTTCAAGCTCAGAAAGAAAGTCCAACCCTACAAATTCGGCGAGTGCCGCTGAGTGGAGTTGAAAAGACTCCACACCATCCCGGGAAAAATTTACTTAGCCTCCAGAGAGGTCCTCCTGCCCTGCCGACTAGTGAGAGACCGGTCAGCGGAACCACCTCGGGGAAAAATTTACTTAGCCTCCCAGAGAGGTCCTCCCGCCCTGCCGACTAGTGAGAGCCCGGTCAGCGGAACCACCTCGGGGAAAAATTTACTTAGATTCCCTGAGAGGTCCCCCTGCCCTGCCGGCTAGTGAGAGCCCGGTCAGCGGAACCACCTCGGGGAAATTTTTACTTAGCCTCCCCAAGGGGTCAACCTGCCCTGCCGACTAGTGAGAGCCCGGTCAGCGGAACCACCTCGGGGAAAATTTTACTTAGCCTCCCCAAGGGGTCAACCTGCCTTGTCGTCTAGTGAGAGCCCGGTCAGCGGAACCACCTCGGGGGAAAAATTTTACTTAGCCTCCCCGAGGGGTCAACCTGCCCTGTCGGCTAGTGAGAGCCCCGGTCAGCGGAATCATCCCGGGGCTAAGTACTTTGAAAAACTTCCGGGCACCGAGCGATCCTCGGCCCTGCCAGCTTTGTGGAGCCTAGTCAGCGGGCCAGCATCGAGGCTAAGTACTTTGAAAAACTTCCGGGCACCGAGCGATCCTCGGCCCTGCCAGCTTGGTGGGAGCCTGGTCAGCGGACCAACATCGGGGCTAAGTACTTTGAAAACCTTCCCGCCACCGAGCGATCCTCGACCCTGCCAGCTTGGTGGGAGCCTGGTCAGCGGGCCAGCATCAGGACTAAGTACTTTGAAAACCTTCCCGCCACAAAGCGATCCTCGACCCTGCCAGCTTGGTGGAGCCTGGTCAGCGGGCCAGCATCGGGACTAAGTACTTTGAAATCCTTCCCGCCACCGAGCGATCCTCGGCCCTGCCAGCTTGGTGGGAGCTTGGTCAGCGGGCCAGCATTGGGGCTAAGTACTTTGAAAACCTTCCCGCCACCGAGCGATCCTCGGCCCTGCCATCTTGGTGGGAGCCTGGTCAGTGGGCCAGCATCAGAGCTAAGTACTTTGAAAAACTTCCAGCCACCGAGCGATCCTCGGCCCTGCCAGCTTGGTGGGAGCCTGGTCAGCGGGCCAGCATCGGGGCTAAGTACTTTGAAAACCTTCCCGCCACCGAGTGATCCTCGGTCCTGCCAGCTTGGTGGGAGCCTGGTTAGCGGGCCAACATCGGGGCTAAGTACTTTGAAAACCTTCCCGCCACCGAGCGATCCTCGGCCCTGCCAGCTTGGTGGGAGCCTGGTCAGCAGGTCAGCATCGGGGCTAAGTACTTTGAAAAACTTCCGGCCACCGAGCGATCCTCGACCCTGCCAGCTTGGTGGGAGCCTGGTCAGCGGGCCAGCATCGGGGCTAAGTACTTTTTCTGAAATCTTTCATCACGTTAGCTATCACATTACATGCAAGAAAAACTAAGTTTGAAAGTAAACCATCGTATTACATGAACTTAAGAGTAGAAACATTTCTGGTCGTCACCGCTTAGCTCGGGACATCCCTTCTGCCTCTCATTCGCCTCCTACTCCCATGCCTGGTCCTCCTCGGTCTCCCTCGGTTGTTGTTGTTGCTGCATCGGACCCCTTGTCCCCCTTATTTCCAAAAACTCTGGGAAGGCAGATGTCGCGCGACCTTTCTCCTGGTGGAAGTCACAGTAGGGTAACACCACTATATCCCCTCCTCTTCCTCTTCTTTTCTGCTTTTCTGGCTCTCCTCCTTCCTCCCCAGCCAATCGCCATGACGTGCTGAGGCGGGGGGAGGAGTGGTCTCAGGCCCTGCCTCCACCCCGGGTGGTCGGGCCTCTCCCCTTGGAAGTTCCCCTCTCCTAGCCAATCACCATGGAGAAGGTTGGGTTCCGGACGAGGAAGCAGGCAGCGACATCGTCACCCGAGATTTCTTCATGGTCATCCACCCTAAATGGATGCCCCCGCTTTCCGCGCGCTCCGGTAAAGGGGGCGATCGGCGAGTAGGTTCCTGCTGTGGGATGACCCCTGCGGGAATGACCCGGGGGAGGCGGGTAAGTGTTCGACACTCACGTGCTCCTCCACTAGAGGCGCATGCCCATTTGCCTTAGCCAGGCATCTCACCTACAAAGAAGCGTCAGCATTATCGAAAATGTATTCACGATATCAGTAAAGAGGCGATAATCACCTTCTCGGAGAGGGTCGGGATGGACTCTTAGAAGCTCGTCCTCGGCGTCCGGTCGGAGGACGTCATCCCCCAAACCTTCATCGCTCGGTCGGTTTGGGGTCGACTCGGGTAAGGAGGCTGCGTATTCATTGCGAGTAGTCTCCCCGCTCAGCGGCTTGGAACGAAGATCGGTAAACTCCCTCTTCCTCTTGCGCGCTTCAGAGTTCTTTGATTTCTTCATCAACTTCCTTAGCAACTCGGCCTTCGCGAACATCTCCTCGGCAGTCAACATCTCGCCAGGTATAAAAAAGTGGCATGCCATGAAAGAACCATCCCACCTATATATAGATTTCAAGGGACCCCCCTGGCTTCCGAATAAGCTAGATACTCGCCAGAAGCAGCTCGTCGATTACGGGTTGGATGATTCTTTTCGAGCATCTTCGTTACTCGCAAAGAGCGGGGATTGTGTACAACCCTTATTCTCCAAAGGTGGGCCCACTCGAATCCACGTAGGCAGAAGTCAGAGTCAATGGTCAACACGAAGATATCAGATAGTGTACCAGGACTATGTAACCCCAGGGTGCGAGTAGGATCTTGCTCGCCCCCAACTGGCGAGAAGGAGTACGCCCCGAAGTTATCCAGACAGGCGAGCGAGAAGGTAACAGGCCTGGACATACTCGCCTATAGGCGACTTTCATCAACCAACTCGTCAGCCTGCGACGAGGTCCTCACCTACTCGCTCGCTTAAGCCTTTGCTCAATCATCTCAAAGGGGGTCAGGGATAGTCGCCTGCCTCCCCTCCCTCAAGATTTGTCTATAAATAGACCCCCAGGGGTACTAGGAATGACACTTGTCAAAACCCAGATCTTCACCCTCCTTATAGGCGAGAATCCTCCCTAGCCAGTGCCTTCCTAGTACCAAGCTCGACCATTCGTTGGTTGTGGAGGAGAAGACTCCTTTGAGCTTCTGGGTATGTGGTGGGACCTCCCTGCCGCAGCACCTGGAGTCTTGTTGTTGTTACTCTTCTAGTTCTTCGTCGTTGTCGGTCAAGCCTTCTCGTTGGACTGCTAGGCAAGTAGCCTCCGGCTGCATTGGTCCGAATCTTGGAGTCGGGAATTTCCTGGCTTCAATACTACCGTTCCGTCCGGGAGTTTTGCGTCGTCGGCTCTGATCTTGAGGTTCCCGCCTAGGAGTTGAGCCGCACCACGGCTGTCATGAACAGGATGTTGAACGAGATGCAATGGGTTATCAGCGCCCTTCTTAGTTCACAGGATGGGATGCCGACGCTTGCGCGCAAGGTGAAATCCGACCCTCTACGGAGGTGCCTCTGGTGGGGGCTCGTGACTACTTCTTCTTGTTGCTTGCCAGACTCTGCTTGCCTCGGAGGGGGAGATCCGTCCAACTCCAGCTCTTCTCATACTCGTCTATCCAGTGAATAACTGGGATAGCTCGGTGAAGTTATGGATCACTCCCTCTGGAAAGGATCGATACCAGCTGAGAGCACTTTCGCGTAGTGTTTCTGCGGAAGATCTTGCAGCTGATTTGGTCTGGAAGCCCAAATATCTCCATCGCGATCAGGAAGTGGTTGACACGTGTTCGTACATGTTTTCTGCCCCGTGGAACTCTTGATAGTGCGGAAGCTTCAGCCATGACGGGATTGAATAAGCCAAGATTGGTCTTGACGGGGGGGGGGGGGGGGGGGGATCACCTTTGCCGTGACGCGACATCATTCAGATCCTCCTCCACTGTGAGAGGAGCTGGCTTGCTGTCTTTGTTAAGCCACTGGGGCAGGATGGGTGCAACGATGAGCGCTTTCTTCGTCGGGCTTTCAGGGATGGAGGAATTGCATGCGTCGGATAGTTCCCGGGGGGTGTCCGTTCCAGCTGCTTTCGTGAACTGAGCGAAGTGGGTGCTGCGTTCAGAAATCCTTTGCACAGTATTTGGGAATCCATTTCCCACAGACGGTGCCAAACTGTTGGCAGGATCACTCGGTCGCTTTGGTAGACTGGTCGAATTGAACCGCCTTAGCTCGTATGCGAACCGAGCGTGGAAAACAGTCAATAAATGAGTTAGTAAGTGACACGAAAAGTTTTTAACTTGGAAAACCCGGAAAGGGAAAAAACCACGCGGCCGGGAGCTGTGCCGAACAACTTCCACTATCTTCTGAGGGGTTACAATTAGAGACTTAGAATTCGAGCGCGACATTCTGCCGCTCGTTATAGTTGTGGAGAGAAAGAGAGAATTATGAAGGTGACAGACCACCTCTCAGAAAACTAAGTGTTCCTTCTTCTGAGAAACAACTGTGAGAACAAAAGTGAGAATGCTGGTGAGAACAAAAGTGAGAATGCTGGTGAGAACAAAAGTGAGAATGTCGAGTCGCCTTTCGGGGGAAAGGAAATCTCCAAGTCCACGAAGGAGATCTTCAAGCACCAAAGGAAAGCTCAGAGGGAATCTTCGCAGAGCTTTCTCGGGCGCCGAAAGCAAGATGTCTTGAAATGAGGGCTCTGGGCTCCTTTTATAGCTTTGGCCGGGGTAGCCCAGTAATTTTGTCATCGTAACCACCATAACCACCTGACGGGCGAATCACGCTGGTCGATTTGGAGCACACAGATCGCCATTTTTCATAAATGACCGTCTCGCCCTGCGGGCAGTTCGGACAGTTTGTGCAGTTCGGGCAGTTCGGGCAGCTTTGTTGAAGGTGAAAAAAGGTGAGAAGTCGAGTCCTGCAATCTGAGAAATTAGGAAAGACAAAATGTGAGCGTGCCAAGAATGTGAAAGTGTTCTGAGCGCGCTCAGAAGCATTCTGAGCGCGCAATAAACATGGAAGTGCTCTAAGCGCGCTTAGAAGCATTTTGAGTGCGTAATGAGCACGAGAGTGCTCCGGGCATGCAACGGTCGCGGGGGGCGCTCTGGGCGCGCGGTGAGTGCGGAGGTGTTTCTGAAGCACGCTCAAAAAGCGTTCTAAGCGCGTAATGAGCAAGGGAGTGCTCCGGGCACGCATTGATCGAGGGGGCGCTCTGAGCGCACAGTGGAGTGCGGAGGTGTTCTGAGCATGCTCGGAAGCGTTCTGAGCGCGCAAGGAACATGAGTGCGTTCTGGGTGGGAGACGACACTTTGGCGGACGAGGAGTCGTGCCTTAGAGGAAAAGGCGGACCCCGACCGCACCTGACGAGAGGGCGCGACTTCGGATGTATCCACCGCAGGACCCCGTCCGGGGGTGGGGGGGCTAGCAGCACCCTGCTGCGGGGGTTGCGGCCCAGCCGCACCCCCACAAGGGGTTCGGTTACGCCGCATCCCCCACTATGGGAGGTGCGGTCATGCCGGCGAGCGGCGTCTGGCGGAGCGTAGATTGAGCGGCGAAATCCTCCACTCCCATGATCATGGGTTGGACCACTACCTCCACTTCCCTCTAGTGGAATTCTCTCTCTAAGCGCACCCCATGGTGCTTATAAATTCGTGGAGCAGTATATTTACGAATGCACATCAATAATTAATCAAGTACCAATTTAATATAGAGCGATGTTAAACGTAGGTCGGTTTTGGCTATATGCAGGCCACAATTTTGTAAAAAGAGCGATGTTAAACACATGCCGGTTTTAGCTATATGCAGATCAAAGTTTTTTAAAAAAAGGTATCATTTTTCCTTCTCAACCTGCAGCCGCCGGACGAGATCGAGCTTCCTCTCTGATCTCCTCTCCCTCCGTCAACTCCGGTCGGTGATCCTCTCCGGCCGACCACCTCCTTCCCTTCTCCGTCCGGCGAGCTCCTCTCTCTTCCTCTATAACTTATTTTTCTATTTTCGAAAGGGCTTCATTTATCCAAAATGCTGCAAATCGTGTTATACATCTGAATTTAATTAAATGATCGTGCTTTGTGCATAAATAAAGCCTGGTGTTTTTGTGATTTTACATGCTTTTATTGATTGAAGCCTTGAAAGGAGTGGGCAAAAACATATTTTTTGTGATATATAGAATCAAAATGATTATAATGTATTTTGTTGGACTATTATTGTAGGTCAAATGGACTGCAAAAATGTATTTATTTGGCTTTTATGAATGCTATATTTTACTTGGTTATTTATTTAAGAAAATATTAATTTGGTTTTTGAATATGGTCTGTAAATATGAAATTTGGCCTGCATGAACAATTATTTGGCCTGCATATATCCGCGACCTGCATAAAACCAAAAGCGGACTGCATATAACATTGCTCTTTAAAATATCTACAAAGTAACGCATTAATCGATTGGGTACCGTGTGATTGAATGAGTTGGAAGAAGAGGACGAGAGCGAACAAAGGGAGAGGGAGAGCAATAGAAGAGAAGAAAACACGTTCTCTTTATTGTGCGCACTACCATCTTAAAAATAAGGAGAAGTGGAAAACACAATCTTAAAAATCACGAGAAGGGGGGAAGGTAGGCGGCACTACCATTTCTTCATTGCACAAAACAAAAATACAACTGGGTTTACATTTGGGGGACCGTTACTCTCAAACAAGGTTTTTGATTCACACTACTTACTGGGTAGTCCACCCCAAAATACTTATATACGAGATACAAAGGGGCAAAACAGGAAATAGACTTAATATATATAAAAGAGCAGCAACATCTTATATGAGGCGGACAACATTAGCGGCGTCAGGAAGTGGCTCTGGGCTCAATATCTTCTGGTTCTTCATTTCGTGATGTTGTGGTGCTTTCGATCTGATGTGAAACTTTTTCATCTTGTAGGGCTTCTGAATTGATGATGTCTGGAGGAGGTATGAGCTTCTGGCTTTAGAGATTACTTTCTCTATGTTCTCCCGTAATCTCGTTCGAACTTGGCGCTGGTTAAGGGTTTGGTTAAGAGATCAGCCACTTGGTTTTCAGATTCACAATAGCTGATACTACTCTCACCTTTACTAATATAATCTCTTCTGAAGTGAAGTTTTAGATCCATATGTTTTGACCTTTTGTGAAATACTATATTATAGGCTAGGGCGATGACAGAGGTATTATCTAACTTGATTTTGGTGGTTAACTGATACTAATCTCACCTTTACTAACATAATCTCTTGTGAAGTGAAGTTTTAGATCCAAATGTTTTGACCTTTTGTGAAATACTGGATTATGGGCTAGGGTGATGACAGAAGTATTATCTAACTTGATTTTGGTGGGTTCTTTTATTTCTTCTAACATTTCAACTAACACATTTATGAGCCATAAGGTTTCTTTTACTGCTTCACTGAGGGCTGTATACTCAGCTTCAGTAGAGGAAAGAGCCACGGTTCTTTGTTTTCTGGTGCTCCAAGATATGGGTTTTGTCCCAAGAAAGAATACGAATCCAGATGTGCTTTTGCGACCATCTTCACATCCTCAGCAGTCACTGTCAATGTAGCCTATAAGGAGATTACTTTCTTCTTTGAAGTAGTGTAGACAATAGTATTTCGTCCCATTTATGTAGTTGAGTATCCTTTTCACAGCTGCAAGGTGTTTGATAGATGGTTCATTCATATACCTGGACTCTATGCTAACATCTTTGTTCAATGTTAGGTCGAGTATTAGTTAAGTAGGTGAGAGACCCAACTATACTTCGATATTATTCAAGATTTGTCTTCTCAGCATCATCACTCTTCTTTAGCCTTTCACCAGTGATCATTGGCGTTGAACATGATTTGGAATTAAGCATTCTCGTGCGGGTGAAAATATCTTCAAGGTACTTCCCTTGAGAGATGTAGGTGCTGCTCCCTTTATGAGAGATTTGAAGACCCAAAAAGTATTTTGTTATTCCCAAATCAGTCATTTCAAACTCTAAGTTCATATAACCACTGAATTTGTTGATTGAATCATGGGAATTACCTGTTATTAGCAAATCATCTACATAAAGGCATAAAATGATGTACTTCCCTTCTTCTTCTTTTTTTACATACATAGCTGGCTCGCTTATGGTTCTTATGAATCAAACTTTGATAAGATTGGAGTCAATCTTCTGATTCCACGCGCGTGGTGCCTGTTTAAGCCCGTATAAAGCCTTTTTGAGTTTGTAAACTTTTTCATTCATACCTGGTAAGTTGTAACTTTCAGATTGTCTTACAAATATCTTCTCTTTGATTTCTCCATTTAAGAATGCAGATTTTACATCCATTTGGTATATTTGGTAGTTGTGTTCCGGCAATAGCTAGGAGCATCCTGATGGATTCAAAACGGGCAGGTAATCAAAATAATCTACTATAGCTTTTTGAGAGTAGCCTTTTGCGATCGGTCTTGACTTTATATCTTAGGATGTGACCAAGTTCAGTATACTTAATTTTGTATAGCCATTTTTGGCCTATGGCTTTCTTGTGAGCACGTAGGTTTCTTGAGCTCGCAAGTGTCATTTTTGGTAATCATCTGGATCTTCTTCATCCATAGCAGCTTTCCAGTTGAGATTGGTGACAGGTTCTATGAAGGTGGAGGGTTCTGTGGCAAGAAAGGTAAATTGACAGTTTTGAAACAAATCAGTGAAAAGTCGATACCTAAAAAAGGTTGTCCGGAGCACAAAGCATCCCCGCACAGCGAGGGTCCGGGATAGGTTCCCACCACAAGGGTGAAATTTAGACAAACCTTATCCTGCATTATTACTTAATGTAAATAAATTTTCATCCAATTTCGACTCAAATTAAAAACATTTTTGCATCTCCTTTCTCCGATAAACACTTCGTCACGAAAAGATTAAAACATAACTAGAAGTGGGTGTTGAAGTTGAAGTGAGAGAGGGAAGGTGGCGAGTGGAAGGAGGTGGGGGCGAGTGGAATGTCTGCTGGGCGAGTGGAATGTTGGGGGCGAGTGGAATGAGTGGGGCGAGTGGAATGAGTGGGGTGGCGAGTGGAGGAAGAGAGGGGGGCGAGTCCATCGAGTGAGTGGTGGTGCATGCCTGGTGAGTGCGTGTGTTGTGTTGGGCGAGTGCACCTCCCCCTCTCCCCCTTAGCCTTTTGTGTTTTCCTATAAATACCCCCATTTTTGAAAAGAGTTGATGATAATTGAGTTGTTGAGAGAGAGTGGAGTGTGCCTACACCCCAAGAGAGTCCAACCCCAACCCATACCTCAGTGTGAGGTGGAGAGTGCAGAGTGCACAGTGAGGTGGAGAGTGCAGGGTTCCGTGCGTGGTGAAGGTGGAGAGTGCGTTGCAAGGTCAACTGCACTGAGTGGAGAAGCGGACCCTGTCCGTGACAAAGTTATTCCTTATTTCAGCGGTCGTGAATCAAAGGTGTATGCACCTTGTATTCAGCTTGTCTATTTGTATTATTTTCCAAGTTATAAAGAGTTTCTTCCTTGTCCATCGTTGGTGTCCTTGTGTATGGTGGTAGCATAAAATTAACATGGTATCAGAGCGAGATTGGTGAAGCGGAGTTTGTTATCAAGGTTCAAGGTTGACAATCAAGATGGACGGCGGAGGAGGTTATGCGAGAGGACTAGGCATTGAGCAGCTCACCCAGACAAACTACAAGAAGTGGAGGTCATGCATGGAGAGCTACCTTCTCGGAGAGGACCTTTGGGAGGTTGTTGGTGGAGAAGAGCAGAAGGAAGTTCTGCCAACCGAAGGCAATGGTCCAGCTGTGAGGGCTTGGAGGAAGACCAACGCCAAGACGGAGTTCACTTTGAAGAGAGTTGTTGCTCCTGACTTGTTCGACCACATAGTGGGTTGCAAGTCAGCTTCTGGGATCTGGAAAGCTCTCGATGGGCTATTCAAACAAGAAGAATGTAGCTCGGGCTACAGTTCTTGGAGAATGAGTTGACACGGTCCACTCAAGGGGAGTTGTCGATATCCACCTTCTTCCTGAAGGTGAAGAATCTATGTGCAGAGATCTCGGCCTTGGATCCCGATAAGCCGATCTCTGAGGCGAAGCTGAAGAGGCACATACTCTGAGGTCTGCGGATGGAGTATGTTCCGTTTATCACGCCTGTGCAAGGATGGGCTACTCAACCCACCTTACTGGAGCTAGAGAACCTGCTGTCGTCACAGGAGAGCTTGGCGAAGCAGATGGCTGAAGTATCCATCTCAGGGGGAGATGACGAGGCTTTGTTCTCAGGATAGAGGAAGTCCTGGGACAAGAGAAAGAAGAACTCCGGAGATGACCCTCATTGTCCTCTCAGGGAGATAGGGAGAACTTTCTCCATCCATATGACAAGAAGGGGAGACCCCTTTGCTTTGCCTGCAAGAAGTACGGGCACATGGCAAAGTAGTGCCAGTCAAATCTCAAGGTCGGTCATGTTGCTGAGAGAGGTGGAGACCATCAGAGATGTGGAGGAAGAGGTGGAGGAAGAGGTGGAGGTCACCAGGGTGGTGAAGGGGGAGAAAACGTTCCAAAGCTTTAGAATATGGTTACGACCTGGTCGGTGCATGGTTGTGAAGGGCATGCCCCAGCCCTTTGGAAAGTGGATCCCCGCCAAAGAAGATCCTAGCGACTTCCTTCTCGCAGTCAGAGTTGCGGCAAATCCATTTCATTTTCACTGCTTTCTGGATGAGATGACGACAACATCAATCGATGCTTTAGCCTCCGTCAACTTTGAGAATGACTGGATAGTGGATTCCGGTTGCGGGCACCATCTCACTGGAGATATGTCTAAGTTTGCCTCCTTGAAGGCATATGGAGGAACTGATGTTATCATCACGGCGGATGATACAGTGCATCCAGTTGAGCAGGAAGGGATGGTATCCCTTGGAAGTGAAGAGAAGCCCGTGACACTGAAGAGTGTGTATCACATGCCGGGCATGAAGAAGAACCCCTTCACGGTTGCGAATGCAGTGGATGTAGGATACCACATGCTGTTCGAACCGAAGGAGGTGAATTTCCTGAAGAACCTGTCTTCAGTTGATGCTGATGTCACGCTCAGTGGAAGAAGGGTGAAGGACGTGTATGTTTTTGTATGCAAGTGCCTACATGGACAAGCTGAAGACTAACGACAGCGCATCAATCTGGCAAAAGAGGCTAGGTCATGTGGGGATGGATAAGTTGAAGATGATAGCGGCGAAGGGTCTGGTGTCTGGCCTGCCTAATCTTTCTTCTTACGGCGACGACCATGTGTGCGAGGGCTGTAAATTTGGAAAGTCACATCGACATCCATTTGACAAGTCGGAGACCAAGTGTAAGGCACCTTTTGAGTGCGTACACACTGATGTGATGAGGTCGTGCGCCACCCTGACTTATGGATGAAATAAGTATGCGTTGGTCTTGGTGGATGACTATACCCGCTACACGTGGGTTTACTTCTTGAGGGAGAAGGCGGAGGTGTTTGAGAAGTTCCAAGAGTGGAAAGAACTTGTGGAGGGGAGGCTGAACCTGAGGGTGAAAAAGCTGCGAAGTGATAATGGGGGGAGGAGTTTACCTCTAACTCATTTGCTTCTTTCTGCAGGAAAAATGGCATTCGGCGAGAGCTCTCATGCGCCCACACCCCTCAGCAAAATGGGGTCGCAGAGAGGAAGATCTGCCATCTGGTGGAGACTACCAGGAGTTGGTTACATGTCAAGGGCATTCCCAAGGCCTTATGGGCGGAGGGAATGACGTGTGATACACATGTGATCAACTGGCTACCTCTGAGCCCTAACAGAATGGTGTCTCCACACCAACTCATATTCGGGAAGAAGCCAAATGTGAGTCACATGAGGGTGTTTGGCTCTACCTGCTTCGTGCACGTTCTGGAGGCTGAGAGAACCAAGTTGGAGCCAAAAGTGAGGAAGTGTGTCTTCATCGGCTACAATGAATGGAAGAAGGGATGGAAGTGCATGAATTCGCAGACCCACAAGTTCGTCGTCTCGCGTGACGTGGTGTTTGACGAACTGATCTCGTATGAGGGAGTCTCTTCTGTGGTGCTGCCGGAGAGTGGAGATTCTAGCCGGAGAGAAGAGAGAGTCACTGAGGATTCTACTGTGGAGTTGGAGGTATCTCCAAGTGCCCCATCGCCTTCTGGCTCGGGGGGAGCTTCGAGCTCTAGAAGCAGTGGGAGCACTGCTTCAAGAGAAGTTGAGAGAGGAGCTGGAGAGGAGGAGTCTACCGGAGTGGTAGAAAGTGGCCAAGCCTTGAGAAGGTCGAAGCGGACCATCGTCCCACCTTCTCGCTATAAGGAGGGGAACTTTGTGAGTTTGGTCTCTTACTTCTTTGCAGGACCACTCGACGAGAGGGAACCTGCCCGCTTTGAAGATGTTGTAGGCACTAAGGAGTGGGATGTGGCTATGGATGAGGAGATGGAGGCCTTGAAGAAGAATGAGACATGAGACCTTGTTCCCATGGTAGAGGGCATCAAACAAGGTAAAGAAGAGAGTTGACGGAGGAGTAGAGCGATACAAGGCCAGGCTTGTCGCTCGAGGTTTCTCGCAACCTATGGAGAGGACTATGAGGAGATGTTTAGTCCTGTGGCGAAGATGACGTCGGTGAGGACGGTTATTGCACTAGCAGCGTGCAGAGGGTGGAAGCTGTGACAGCTTGATCTGAAGAATGCGTTCCTGTATGGAGAGATTGACAAGGACATATTCATGGTGCAACTACCTGGGTATGTGTCTAAGTCACATCCACGCCATGTCTACAAGCTGAAGAAGGCCATCTATGGGTTGAAACAGGCGCCGAGAGCCTGGTATGGGAAGATCGCGGAGTATCTGCAGTTCTGTGGTTACGATGCCTCAGACTCTAGCATGTTTGTGAAGAAGAGTGGAGATCTTCACGTGCTGGTGCTGATGTACGTCGACGACATGATCGTGACAGGGAACAACAGTGAAGAGGTCGCGGCGCTGAGACAGCAGCTTTCCATTCGCTTTGAGATGAAGGATCTTGGTGAACTGCACCATTTCCTTGGACTACAAGCAGAGAAGAGAAGAGGCGTGTTGTTCGTTTCCCAGGAGGTTTATGCTGAGAGGATCGTCGAGAGATTCGACATGAAGGAGGGGATGTAGTGAATGATTAATTGTGCAATTTTGAATTTGTTTAATTTATTGTATTCATTGCTAATGTTTTTTTAAAACTTTTCTAGGATGTTGATCAATCAGTTGAGAAGTACTCAGAGAATGGAAGAGAATATTGGAAGAAAGGGAATGTAGGAAGAATTGATGGAGGCATTGTGAGAGCAGGTGAAGCATTGTGAGAGGGATGTAGTGAATGATTTTTTTTTTGTGATTGTTAACCGCAACCCGAATTTAGCTTTTCGCACCCCATTGTTAACCGCAACCCAAAAATTTAACTGCAACCCAGTTTTGTGCTTGCCGCACCCCTTTGCTAACCGCACCCAAAATTTTTAAAACATTTATCCGCACACCAAAATCACTATCAATTCACATTTATTGTACTTAATAAAACAAGTTGCGCTGATAGATCATATAGGTCTCAAACAGTAAAAAATGATCAAACAAAACAATTGTGATAAATAACTACACATGAGTAAAAATAACAACAAAACAAGGAAACAAGGAAACAACATCCTCCGGTCATTAGAACATATAGTTAAAAATAAAATGCCAAAAGGGTTTCTAAATATTGGAACAGTCTACAAGAAAAACATGTATAGTTACAGTCCACTGAACTAAAACAAGGAAACAACATCCCAAAAGCGTATGACACCATCACATCCTCCAGTCATTAAAGCCCTTTGTTACTGTGTGGAATGAGCCTACATAAAGTAACAGCTATTAGTACCCAGCAAGAATATAAAGTAGCATAATGAATTAAACCTTACCATCTCACTTCTACAACCCAATGACCATACCAAAAATCCTGCTATGCGAGCATACAACCGACGGCCTTGATATCGATATTGGCAAAAACCTCTCAATATATTGCATTAAACTGTCAAAAATAAGTCTATATCATTAAAATGACACAATTTACAAACTTTAGTCAATATGAATTAAATTTGTCGTACCTTTGGAAGAAG
Source organism: Dactylorhiza incarnata (assembly GCA_033032865.1). Classification (NCBI taxonomy): domain Eukaryota; kingdom Viridiplantae; phylum Streptophyta; class Magnoliopsida; order Asparagales; family Orchidaceae; genus Dactylorhiza; species Dactylorhiza incarnata. Next base: position 22,054 of record JAWHQI010001682.1, read on the forward strand.
AGTCCTCCAAATGTATGAATGCAGTTGAACGTACAATATTGCTCTCCTTCATTACCATCCTTGATGCAAATATAGTTTCCCATGTATATGATATTTCTCCACAATACTTTCTCCATAGAATGAACAACCACAACGCTTGATGATCTACGCATTCTTTTATTCACCCAAGTTTTCCTGTTCTGATTATCTCGGTATTTACCCCCCCCTATCACAACCAAGAAATACAAGGGGCTTTGGTCGCTCGTTCAACTTATCAGACGATTTTATGGTTACTACATAACCCAAACTCATAGCAACACCACGAGCCCATTCTACTAATTTCTCTTTAGAATCGAACAATATGTCCATGTCAAAGTGACTACCAACATCCACTTCTACCTTTTCAAAGGTTTCATCATTTTCATTGTTGACATCTAGAGAAATATAAAAAATAAGTATGAGATTCGTATAAAAACATGTAATACTGAAAGTAATTAGTAGACACATTTCTCTTACTGATCATAGGTAAAGAACATATGGCACCATAACCAACATTTATTGATATCACTTGAAAATTCCTCCATGTAAGGGTAACCTACAAATAGATATTTCTAGTTACTAACGACAGAGGCATACAACAATCACCTCACCTAATTTTATCCAGAAATTTTCTAAGCTTAAATGCAAAATATAAAGCTATAAACCCTAACCTAAAATTCTTTTGTTGCAAAAATCAGGAGGAGTTACCTGTTGCAAAAATCGTTCTGAAGCTTTGGAAGGAGGAAGACGACCCCGGCCGTTGCTCTGCTTCAGGAGAGGGGAAGGAGGCGCGGGTCGCTCTGCTTCAGGAGAGGGGAAGGAGGCGCGGGTCGCTCTGCTTCAGGAGAGGGGAAGGAGGCGCGCGTGGGTCGGTCGCTCTGCTTCAGGAGAGGGGAAGGAGGCGCGGGGAATACGACCCCGGCAGGATCCCGCCGGTCGTTGAAGGAGGAAGACGCCCCGGCCGGTGGCTCTGCTTCAGGAGAGGGGAAGGACGCGCGGGGAAGACGATAGGAATGAGGAGCGGCTGCGACGGGGAGAACAAGCGGAAGTGACAGAATGGGGGTTTGGGTTTAGGGTTGCGAGGAAAATAAAAACGAGAAAGCCTCTTTTAAAAAAAAGGGGGTGCGGATAGCTAAACTTGGGTTGCGGTTAACAATCGCCTTTTTTTTGCAAGTTTATATTATTTGAAGCACGTTTTGTTTGATTATTAATGTGATTTTCTTGCAAGTTTATACTTTTAGTTTCAGTGATGATGTATTATGTTGGCATTATAAATAATTTTTCATTCTTTTTATTATAATTAAAGATATAATACTTGGAACAATAAGTTGCAAAAAAATTTCTTAACATATCTTAATATCACTCTCAAAAATATTTAAAATATTTATGTAAATTAATTTAATAAAAAAATAATATTCATATTTTAATTATGATTTTAGATGCACAATTACTTTTTAGAGTTTAGATTATCATAAATTTTATTTGTTTTAAATTTTTTTTCTTAAAATGCAAAAAGTTGCGACGTTTTTTTTGGAAAACGTTATTGTAGAGTTTAACTACGATGACATTTTCCAAAAATATAGTGGTAAAGTTAATATTTTTCTTGATGTTTTTATAAAATTTCACGATAGATCAAATATCTATCATGACGTTTTTTTCAAAAAATGTCACGATAGAGCAGCTACCAACTGTGACGTTTTTTTGTGAAAGCATCGTTGTTTACCCAGAAATCGGCGATCCTCTCAGAGGAGGTTTTTTCTGCGTTTCTCCTGCAGGTATGCGGCTAGGGACCTCCTGTTCGCCCAGTAGTGGCGGTCTCCTTCCTCAGGCCGCCCAGCAGGGGCGGTCTCCGCCTTCAGGCCGCGCGGGTAGGCCGGCCTCCTCCTTCAGACAACGCGGGTAGGCGACCTCCTCCTTCAGGCCGCGCGGGTAGGCGGCCTCCTCCTTCAGACCGCGCGGGTAGGCGGCCTCCTCCTTCAGGCCCGCGCGGGTAGGCGGCCTCGCTCCTTCAGACCGCGCGGGTAGGCGGCCTCCTCCTTCAGACCGCGCGGGTAGGCGGCCTCCTCCTTCAGACCGAGCGGTGTAGGCGGCCTCCTCCTTCAGACCGCGCGGATAGGCGGCCTCCTCCTTCAGACCGCGCGGGTAGGCGGCCTCCTCCTTCAGACAGCGCGGGTAGGCGGCCTCCTCCTTCAGACCCGCACGGGTAGGCGACCTCCTCCTTCAGACCGCGCGGGTAGAACTCAAGTCACTGGCTCTCGGCGGTGACGGCATCGACCCAGAGCCCTATAAATAGGACCCTCGACATGAACAGTGTGAGAGGCAAGTTGGGGGCAAAACTGGCGGCTAGAAACAGCCAGACCGCTCCTGTCAGCGACCTGTTCGGCGATCTCCAGCGAACAGCCTGGGCGGTCTCAGCCAGACCGCTCCTGTCAGCGACCTAATTCGGCGATCTCCAGCAAACAGCCCGTGCAGTCTCAGCCAGCAGCCCGGGCGGCCTCAGCAAGCAGTCCGAGTGGCCTCCGCGAACAGCCCTGGCGACTTTATTTTCTTACCTGTCACCTCTTGTATTCACTCTATTTCCCATGTACTAAACACAACAAGCTGTAATACAAATTATTAAATAAAGGGAAAGCCTGTCGCAAGAGTGGCATTTGTCCGCGGCGGGCGAAGTCCTGGCCTCGCCGCAAGCTAGCGGCCCTCTCTTCTTCTCTCTCACTCAGCTCTTCATTTGCGACTCAAGTAACCAGCTGCTCGACCACTACCCCCTCTCCTTCCTCCGGGATCGAGCATCAAGGACTTGGGGGCAATTTTGGATTCAACAGTTAACCCGTCTCATCTCTTTCACAGCACATGCTAGGGCATTGTGGACGTGGTACAATTTTGGCAATCAACAGTCGCAGAGAGCTACGGCGACGGCCGCAATCACGACGATTTGGTGACGTTTTTATAAACGTCACGAAAACTACCGCGACGCTTAAAAATCATCACTAAAGACATAAAAAAATGTCATTGTATAACGATTTTGTTGTAGTGACTAGAGGTTGGGCTGAAGCTTCGGAAGGAAGAAGGGAGGATTCTTCCTGATCCGAAGATATTCGGGCACTGATGGGGAGTCTTATCTACCTGACTATCACGAGGCCTGACATAGCTTTTTGCCGTCGGCTGAGTTAGTCGATACATGCAGGAGCCGCGGAAGCCGCATCTGGAGGCAGCTAAGGGGAATACTGAAGTATGTGAAGGGAACCCTTGAGATGAGGTTGCTCTATGGAGAGAGGACTGCCTTCAAAGCTGCATGGTTACACAGATGCAGATTACGCAGGTGACGCTGATGACCGCAAGTCGACATCAGGTTACGTGTTCATGTGTGGAGCCACTGTCATCTCATGGTGTAGCAAGAAGCAGAACTCCATTTCCCTTTCTAACCACTGAGGCTGAGTACAAGACATCATCCTTAGCAGCTCAGGGAGTGTGTCTGGCTGAGGAGGCTGGTGGAAGATGTGGATGAGAAGGTCAGGCAGACCTACTGTGCTGCGCGGCGACTATGAGAGTGCTCTGTAGCTGGCAACCAACCTAATTTGTCACGCAAGGACAAATCACATAGAGATCGAACACCACTTCATCAGAGAGAAGGTGTTGGTGGCTCACTTGCGGTAGAGCACGTACGGAGCGAAGAGAACCTGTCGGATATATTCACAAAGACCCTATCTGCTGGGCCGTTCAAGAAGCTTCGCGCTTGCCTTGGATGTTGTCCCTGAAGCTCACTTCAAGGGGGAGTGTTGAAGTGAGAGAGGGAAGGTGGCGAGTGAAGGAGGTGGGGGCGAGTGGAATGTGTGCTGGGCGTGTGGCGGAATGTTGGGGGCGAGTGGAATGAGTGGGGGGGCGAGTGGAATGAGTGGGGGGTGGCGAGTGGAGGAAGAGAGGGGGGCGAGTCCATCAAGTGAGGGGTGAGTGCATGTGTTGTGTTGGGCGAGTGCACCTCCCCCTCCCCCTTAGCCTTTTGTGTTTTCCTATAAATACCTCCCCCCCCCCCTTTTGAAAAGAGTTGATGAGAATTGAGTTGTTGAGAGAGAGTGAGAGTGTGCCTACACCCCAAGAGAGTCCAACCCCAACCCATACCTCAGTGTGAGGTGGAGAGTGCAGAGTGCACAGTGAGGTGGAGAGTGCGGGGTTGTGTGCGTGGTGAAGGTGGAGAGTGCATTGCAAGGTCAACTGCACTGAGTGGAGAAGCGGACCCTGTACGTGATAAAATTTATTCCGTATTTCAGCTGTCCGTGAATCAAGGTGTATGCACCTTGTATTCAGCTTGTCCTAGTTGTAATTATTTGCCAAGTTATAATGAGTTTCTTTTTTATCCATCGTTGGTGTCCTTGTGCATGGTGGTAGCATAAAATTAACAGTGGGATGAATAATTAATAAGCTGATTTGATTTGATAATTAACAGTGGGATGAGTTTCTTCCTGTGCATGTTTGAGAGTTGAAGTGAGAAGAGGGGGAGGTGAAGAGAGGGCCTGGGCGAGTGGAGGTGTGTTGGCCTGGGCGAGTGGAGGTGTGTGGCCTGGGCGAGTGGAGGTGTGTGCCTGGGCGAGTCCAATAGGCGAGTGGAGATAGGGGGGCTGCTGCCTAGTGTCCTAGGCGAGTCCAAGGCGGCTGGGCGAGTCCATGCTGGCGAGTAGAAACCATGGAGGGGGGCTGCCATATGGAGGAGGCAAGTGGGCCTTGTAGAGGTGTTGCCGAGTAGACCTAGAAGGAGGGGGCTGCCTTGTGAAGGAGGCGAGTGGAATGAGTAGGGGGCTGTCTTGGGTGTTTGCCGAGTGGAGCTTGGAGGAGGGATGAGTGAACCCCTCTCCTCCCCCATCATCTAGTCTATATTTGTGTTGCCTATAAATACCCCCCCCCCCCCCCTTAGTGTAAATAAGCAAGTGATATCCAAGAGAGAGAGTAGAGGTGAAAGAGAAGAGAAGAGTTGAGAGAGAGTGGGAGTGTGCCTACACCCCAAGAGAGTCCAACCCTAATCCGTACCTCAGTGAGAGGTGGAGAGTGCAGGGTTGAGTGCGTTTGTTGAAGTGGAGAGTGCGTTGACAAGCTCAGCGGCACCTAGTGGAGAAGCGAACATTGTCCGCGACAAGTTTACTTTTTCTATATTTCAGCTGACGTGATTCAAGGTGTATTGCACCTTGTAGCCAGCTTGTCGTTGTTGTAATCATCTGCCTAGTTATAAAGAGTTCCTTTGTCTTTGTTCATCGTTGGTTTCTTGTACTTGGTAGAAGCACACAAAAAATTAACATGGTATCAGAGGGAGGTTGGTGAAGCGAAGTGTGCTATCTAGGTTCAAGGTTGACAACCAAGATGGACGGCGGAGGAGGTTATGCGAGAGGACTAGGCATTGAGCTGCTCACCCCAGACCAACTACAAGAAGTGGAAGTCTTGCATGGAGAGCTACCAGCTTGGAGAGGACCTATGGGAGGTCGTTGGAGGAGAAGAGCAGCAGAAGTGTTTCCTATCGATGACAATGGTCTAGTTGTGAGAGCTTGGAGGAAGACCAACGTCAAGGCGGCGTTCACCTTGAAGAGAGCTATCTCTCCTGACTTGTTCGACCACATCATGGGTGCAAGTCAGCATCAGAGATTGGAGTGCCCTTGATGGGCTATTCAACAAGAAGAATGTAGGCGCGACTACAGTTCCTAGAGAATGAGTTGGCGCGATCCACTCAGGGAGAGTTGTCGATATCCACCTTCTTCTTGAAGGTGAAGAACCTGTTGTGCTGAGATCTCGCCTTGGATCCTGACGAGCCGATCTCCAGAGGCGAAGCTGAAGAGGCACATACTCCGAGTCTGCGGAAGGAGTATGTTCCGTTTATCACGTTTTGCAAGGATGGGCTACTCAGCCCACCTTACTGGAGGCTAGAGAACCTGCTGTCGTCACAGGAGAGCTTAGGCGAAGCAGATGGCAGGAGTGTCTATCTCAGGGGGAGATAGCGAGGCGTTGTTCTCAGGCAAGAGGAAGCCTTGGGACAAGAAGAAGAAGAAATCCGGAGATGGACCTTCAACGTCCTCTCAGGGAGTTAGGGAGAACTTCCTCCCCCATATGACCAGAGGGGGAGACCCCTCTGCTTTGCCTGCCAAGAAGTACGGGCACATGGCAAGGAGTGCCGGTCTAATCTCAAGGCCGGTCATGTTGCTGAGAGAGGTGGAGACCATCAGAGAGGTGGAGACCATCGAAGAGGTGGAGGAAGAGGTGGAGGTCACCAGGGTGGTGAAGGCGGAGGACAACTGCTTCTTGGCTGAGATGACGGCAACGTCGTTCGATGCTTTAGCCTCCGTCAGCTTGAGAACGATTGGATAGTGGACTCTGGTTGGCGGGCACCATCTCACTGGAGATGTGTCTAAGTTTGCCTCCTTGAAGGCATATGGTGGAACTGATGCTATCATCACGGCGGATGATACGGTGCATCCAGTTGAGAAGGAATGGATGGTATCCCTGGGAAGTGAAGAGAAAGCACCGTAAAAACTGAAGAGTGCGTATCACGTGTCGGGCATGAAGAAGAACCTCTTCTCGGTTGCGAATTGTAGTGGATGCAGGTTACCACGTGCTGTTCGGACCGAAGGAGGTGATGTTCCTGAAGAACCTATCTTCAGTTGATGCTGATGTCACGCTCACCGGGAGAAGTGGTGAAGGACTTGTATGTTTTGTCTGCAAGTGCCTATGTGGAACAAGCTGAAGACCAACGACGGCGCAGCGATCTGGCATGAGAGGCTAGGTCACGTGGGGATGGGATAAGTTGAAGATGATAGTGGCGAAGGGTCTGGTGTCTGGCCTGCCCAATCTCTCTTCTTACGGCGACGGCCATGTGTGCGAGGGCTGTCAGTTGGAAAGTCACATCGACTTCCATTTGACAAGTCGTGAGACCAGGTGTAGGGCACCTCTTGAGTGCGTACACGCTGATGTGATGGGGCCGTGCTCCACCCTGACGTATGGAGGAAACAAGTATGCGCTGGTCTTGGTGGATGACTACACCCGCTACACGTGGGTGTACTTCATGAGGGGGAGAAGGAGGAAGTGTTTGAGAAGTTCCAGGAGTGGAAGGAACTGGTGGAGGGAAGGCTGAACCTGAGGGTGAAGAAGTTGAGAAGTGATAATGGGGGGGGGGGGGGAGTTACCTCTAGACGTTTTTAACTCTTTCTGCAGGAAGTTCGGCATCCGGAGAGAGCTCTCTTGCGCCCACACCCCTCAGCAGAATGGGGTGGCAGAGAGGAAGATCTGCCATCTGGTGGAGACTACCAGGAGTTGGCTACATGCCAAGGGGATTCCCAAAGCCTTATGGGCGGAGGGAATGACATGTGCCACCCATGTGATCAACCGGCTACCTCTGAGTCCCAACAGGATGGTGTCTCCACACAAACTCATGTTCGGGGAGAAGCCAGATGTGAGTCACATGAGGGTGTTTGGCTCTACCTGCTTCGTACACGTCCCAGAGGCTGAGAGAACCAAGTTGGAGCCGAAGGCGAGGAAGTGTGTCTTCATCGGCTATGACGAGAGGAAGAAGGGATGGAAGTGCATGAACCCGCAGACCCACAAGTTCGTCGTCTCGAGCGATGTTGTGTTTGACGAACTGATCTCGTATCAGGGAGTCTCTTCTGTGGTGCTGCCGTAGAGTGGAGAATCAAGCAGGGAAGAAAAGAGAGTCACTGAGGACTCTTTGGTGGAGTTGGATGTATCTCCAAGTGACCCATCGCCATCTGGCTCAAGGGGAGCATCTGGCTCAAGGGGAGCATCTGGCTCAGGGGAGCTTCTGGCTCAAGTGGAGCTTCAAGCTTTAGAAGCAGGGGGAGCGCTGCTTCAAGAGAAGTTGAAGGAGGAGCTGGAGAGGAAGAGTCTACCGGAGCGGTAGAAAGTGGTCAAGCCTTGAGGAGGTCGAAGCGGACCATCGTCCCGCCTGCTCGCTATAAGGAGGGGAACTTCGTGAGTTTGTTCTCTTGCTTCTTCGCAGGACCACTCAACGAGAGGGAACCTGCCCGCTTTGAAGATGTTGTTGGCACCAAGGAGTGGGACGTGGCCATGGATGAGGAGATGGAGGCTTTGAAGAAGAACGAGACATGGGACCTTGTTCCCATGGTGGAGGGCATCAAGCCTGTCACCTGCAAGTGGGTGTACAAGGTGAAGAAGAGAGCTGATGGAGAAGTAGAGTGGTACAAGGTTAGGCTTGTCACTCGAGGTTTCTCACAAACTTATGGAGAGGACTATGAGGAGACGTTCAGTCCTGTGGCGAAGATGACATCGATGAGGACGGTCATTGCCCTAGCAGCGTGCGGAGGGTGGAAGTTGTGGCAGCTGGACGTGAAGAATGCATTCCTATACGGAGAGATAGATAAGGACATATTCATGGTGCAACCACCTGGATACGTGTCCAAGTCTCAGCCACGTCATGTCTGCAAGCTGAAGAAGGCCCTCTATGGGTTGAAACAGGCGCCGAGAGCCTGGTATGGGAAGATTGCAGAGTATCTGCAGTTCTGTGGTTACGTCGCCTCAGACTCAGACTCTAGCATGTTTGTGAAGAAGAGTGGAGATCTTCACGTACTGGTGCTGCTGTACGTCGACGACATGATCGTGACTTGGAACAACGGTGAAGAGGTCGCGACGCTGAGACAACAGCTAGCCATCTGGTTTGAGATGAAGGATCTTGGTGAACTGCACCATTTCCTTGGACTTCAAGTGGAGAAGAGAAGTAGCGGGCTGCTCGTGACCCAGAAGGCGTATGCCGAGAAGATCGTCGAGAGATTCGGCATGAAGGAGGGGAAGAGCAGCTCCGTTCCACTGGAGATTGGGTTGAAGCTTCGGAAGGAAGAAGGGAGGATTCTTCCTGATCCGAAGATCTTCCGGGCACTGGTGGGGAGCCTTATCTATCTGACCATCACAAGGCTGGACATCGCCTTTGCTGTCGCCGGCAGAGTGAGTCGATACATGCAAGGAGCCGCGGAAGCCTCATCTGGAGGCAGCCAAGGAGATATTGAAGTATGTGAAGGGGACCCTGGAGATGGGGTTGTTCTATGGAGGGAGGACCGACTTCAAGCTGCATGGCTACACAGATGCAGATTACGCAGGTGACGCTGATGACCGCAAGTCGACATCAGGTTACGTGTTCATGTGTGGAGCCACTGCCATTTCGTGGTGCAGCAAGAAGCAGGACTCCATTTCCCTTTCCACACTGAGGGCCGAGTACAAGACGTCGTCCTTAGCAGCTCAGGAGTGTGTCTGGCTGAGTAGGCTGGTGGAAGATGTGGATGAGAAGGTTAGAGGACCTACTGTGCTGCGTGGCGACAACGAGAGCGCTCTGAAGCTGGCAACCAACCCAGTTTGTCACACAAGGACAAAGCACATAGAGATCGAGCACCACTTCATCCGAGAGAAGGTGTTGGGTGGCTCGCTTGCGGTGGAGCACGTGCGAAGTGAAGAGAACCTGGCGGACATCTTCACAAAACCCCTAGCTGCGCGGCCGTTCAAGAAACTTCGCGCTTGCCTTGGAGTTGTCCCTGAAGCTCACTTCAAGGGGGGGTGTTGAGAGTTGAAGTGAGAAGAGGGGGTGGTGAAGAGAGGGCCTGGGCGAGTGGAGGTGTGTGGCCTGGGCGAGTCCAATAGGCGAGTGGAGATAGGGGGGGCTGCTGCCTAGTGTCCTAGGCGAGTCCAAGGGGGTTGGGCGAGTCCATGCTGGCGAGTTGAACCATGGAGGGGGGCTGTCATATGGAGGAGGCAAGTGGGCCTTGTAGAGGTGTTGCCGAGTAGACCTAGAAGGAGGGGGCTGCCTTGTGAAGGAGGCGAGTGGAATGAGTAGGGGGCTGTCTTGGGTGTTTGCCGAGTGGAGCTTGGAGGAGGGATGAGTGCACCCCTCTCCTCCCCCCCCCCCCCCCCTAGTGTAAAATAAGCAAGTGATATCCAAGAGAGAGAGAGAGAGTAGAGGTGAAAGAGAAGAGAAGAGTTGAGAGAGAGTGGGAGTGTGCCTACACCCCAAGAGAGTCCAACCCCAACCCGTACTTCAGTGAGAGGTGGAGAGTGCACTGTGAGGTGGAGAGTGCAGGGTTGAGTGCGTTGTGAAGTAGAGAATGCGTTGACAAGCTCAACGGCACCTAGTGGAGAAGCGGACATTGTCCGCGACAAGTTTACTTTTTCTATATTTCAGCTGACGTGATTCAAGGTGTATGCACCTTGTAGCCAGCTTGTCGTTGTTGTAATCATCTACCTAGTTATAAAGAGTTCTTTGTCTTTGTTCATCGTTGGTTTCTTATACTTGGTAGAAGCACACAAAAATTTAACAGGTAGCATAAAATTAACAGTGGGATGAATAATTAATAAGCTGATTTTGATAATCAAATTGTAGAGTTGAAGTCAAATCTCTGAGTTGGTCAGCAATGATCAGTTCTAATTTAATGGCGACGAGCTTCTTGGACCGACATTTATAAGGTTGGAATTTTTCTCATTATTTAACTTGCTGTAATTTAATGGCAGCAATCAACACGCTTGTTAATTAATTATAGCACTTAGTTGTTGACTAGGTCAAGTCATCATCCACTTTCCTGGAGACCAGAGGGGGAGTTCTAAAGTTTTCCACCTATATAACCTCACCCCTTCGTAGTTTTTCTTTCTCACATCCAATTCCATCTCTTCATTCTTTCTATTCCAGCCAAGTTCGACGCCTGATTTCCTTCAAAAGCTGCTGGAGAATTTGCCGGTGACTTGAAAAATGACTTCTATCAAGGCTTGCATGACTCTCTTCTTCCTGGGTTTCTTCTTGCCTGGGCTCATGCAGCTCGCACATGGCCAGGCGACGGCGCCAGTGGCGGCGCCGCCGATGAGCAATGACGGCACAACGGTTGATCAGGGTGTTGCTTACTTGCTCATGCTTATCGCCCTTCTCGTCACTTACCTGATCCACTAGAACCTTGCAGCACCACAAATTTGTTGGAAATTAACTTTTTTTTGATTGATTTTTTGTCTCTGCTGATAAATCAGAGAAGCTAATACTTGATGTAAAGAATTTATAGCTCTCGATGATGTATTATTGTAGCTGTTGATGCCATTCTTTTCTCAAACTATATATGGCACCTGCTTGTTGACTAGCTGTGAAATTTGTTGGAAGCGTAAAAGATGGACACAACACAAGCAGAGGAGCGAACAACTTCACTATTATATTAATAAGTGATTACAAAACAAATTTCAAAAACTTTACTTTACAAGGTTACAACTCAACACAGCACATTATAACCACTCCACTCAGAAACTCGCAAACAAATCTTGTAGCTCGCCGGAATTGATGTGCGCTACACCTCGTGGAGATCGCAGGAGGCTGTCCGCTGATTTTCTATGCCAATGTGTTGTCCGCAGAAACAGTCCGCTAAAAACAGCCCGCAAGAACAAGTCCGCAAAAGCTGCCCGCCACCTCTTGCATGCGTTTTCACACCACTTCCGCCAATAGGAGACCGCACTGTTCACGCGCTTTGAGTCTGCGAGTAGGAGACCGCGCCTTTTCTCCTCTATTGCTTTTCTAAGTTTCCGCAATATTTCACATGCTCCTCATGCATACATATTTATAGGAGTAGCCATCCAATGAGCAAAATCCACGTGGCCTCCATCATTAACTTCTTCCGCCATCTTAAAAATGCACCTTTGGTTTATATAATTATATATATATAATATATAATATATAAAAATGACATTTGACATTGGTCAAACACCAAATTTCCGCCAACAAACTCTCCCTCAAACACGACAGCACATGACGAGTTTGCTCTTGCACTTCATGAATGTCTCTGTCTTCAACGCCTTCGTGAAAATATTTGCAATCTGCTCTCCTGTGGGGCAGTAAATCAACTCCACCACCTTCTTCTGCACCTGCTCACGAAGAAAGTTGTACTACCCGTAATTCGTCGAGATTAGAAAGGCCTAAGGAGGCGTCTATTCGCAGACCTCGCTGGGCAAGCAAGGCGCGAGCTGGGCGAGCAAGGGGCGAGCAAGGGGCGAGCTGGACGAGCAAGGGGCGAGCTGGGCGAGCAAGGGGCGAGCTTGGCGAGCAAGGCGCGAGCAGAGGCGAGTTTGGGTGAGTATCTCGCGAGTACGAGCGAGTTGCCCTTGTAACTCGCGAGCAGGCAGTATACTCGCCAGTCCCCCCCCCAGGATTTCTCTATAAATAGACCCCCAGGGGTACTAGAAATGACACTTTTTGGAAGTGGTCGAGGTCCCCCCAAGCTGGATACTCGCCAAGTCCATGCCCGTCTAGTACCTCGCCCAGCTTTTGGTTGCGGAGGGGAAGTTTCTCCCAAACTTCCGGGTATGTGGTGGGACCTCCCTGCTGGAGCACCTGGGGTGTGCTTAGTCATTTTCTCTCTCCTATTTTAGCTATCCGAGCCGTGGAGTTGGACCGCATGATCAGTAACCTCGGGCTGCATTGATCCGAATTTTGGAGCCGGGATCAGTAACAAAAGTGATACCATGTTTTAATATGCTTGTTGCGCCCATCCAGAACTGGATTTTTCGCTAGCTGAATAGCGGACATGTTATCAACATACACCGTCACAGGAACATCCCGTGGATGATGCAACTCCTGCAGGAGATTTCTCAACCAAATGGCCTGACATGTACAGGCCGCCGCTGCGATGTACTCAGCTTCACAGGTAGACAAGGCAATCGTTGCCTGCTTTTTCGAACTCCATGAGAACACAGCTGTTCCCACATGAAATGCATACCCGGAAGTGTTCTTCCGGTCATTCACATCTCCACCATAATCACTGTCGGAGTACCCGACCAGCTACAACTCTTCAACAGTAGAATACAACAAGCCATGATCTCTTGTGCCATTCACATATCTTAAGATCCTCTCGCTACAGTGAAGTGATCTTTCTTCGGCTCCTCCATGTATCTGCTGACAACTCCAACAACATACATAATATCAGGTCTAATGAAAGTCAGGTAGCGTAAACTTCCAACTAGACTCTTGAACATCGTAGAGTCCACTGCTTCATCCTTCGAGTCCTTCCTCAGCTTCACTCCCGGATCTGCAGGAGTGGAGATACTTGTTATTCTCCATCCAGAACTTCTTCAGTATCTCCTCCGCATACTTCTTCTGCGAGATGCAGATCCCATCCTTCTTCTGTTGTACCTCTATGCCCAAGAAGTAAGTGAGTTTGCCCAGATCAGTCATCTCAAACTCCTTCTTCATTGTCTTCTTAAACTCTTCAAACATCAGGGGATTGTTGCCAGTAAATATCATGTCGTCCACGTACAAACACACGACCATAATATCTCCATTCTTCTCTGCCTTCGTGTAGAGTGCATACTCATACAGGTTCTTCATGTACCCGCTCTTCTGAAAGTATGCATCAATTCTTTCATTCCATACTCGAGGCACTTGCTTCAACCCATACAACGCCTTCTTCAGCTTGTAAACTTTCTTCTCTTGACCTTTCACTTCATATCCAGGTGGCTGCTGGACATACACCTCTTCCTCCAGATAACCATTCAGAAATGCGGACTTGACATCCATCTGACAGATTTCCACTTATACTGAGCTGCTAGTGCGATGATCAGTCTGATAGTGTCAATCCGAGCTACGGGTGCAAGACCTCATTGTAGTCCACACCTTGGACTTGTTTTGTAGCCTTTTGTGACGAGCCTTGCATTGTGTTTCTCTACTTCTCCTTCTTTGTTGGTCTTCACTCGATACACCCATTTCACACCAATGGGCTTGTGACCCGCTGACAGAGTGACCAACTCCCAAGTATTATTCTTCTTAATGGATGTTATCTCTTCATCCATTGTCTTCCTCCAGGTCTTCTCATGAGCAGCTTCCTCGTAAGAGTATGGCTCGCAATCTGTAAGAGACAATGTAAAGAAAAGTTAGCATGTGTCGGCTCCGTCTCCTCGTAGATCTCCTCTAACCTTCTCATCCTAGGTTGAGATCGCTCAGAACTGCTCCTGCTAGTGCTTGCTCCACTAGCATTGTTCCTGTTTGTGCTTACTCCACTAGAGTAGGGTGTAGAGACTCCCCCTGAATCTCTGCTCGGTGGTGATGGTGGTTCATCTCCACCATCCTCAACTTCAGCTTCATGACCACCTTCTTCATCATCATCGTCAAAGAACATTCCTTTGACACTTCTCTCCTTCTCATCCCAACTCCAGCTGTTATCTTCTTCGAACAATATATCTCTAGAGATGATCGCCTTCTTCGTCACAGGATTGTATAACTTGTAAGCCTTGCTCATTGGAGCGTAGCCCACAAATATACACTTCTCGCTCTTGTCATATAGCTTCTTCCTCCTCTGGTCATGGATGTGAGCATATGCCACACACCCAAATATTCTCAAGTGTTGAACACTTGGTTTCCACCCACTCCATGCCTCATATGGAGTCTTGAACTTCACACTCTTAGTAGGACATCTGTTCAGCAAATACACAACACATTGTACTGCCTCAGCCCAGAACACCTTTGGCAACTTCTTGCCCTTTACCATACTCCTTGCCATATTCAGAATCGTTAGATTCTTTCTCTCTGCAACTCCGTTCTGTTGAGGTGAGTAAGCAGCAGTCAACTGATGAGCAATTCCATGCTCCTTACAAAAAATATCAAATAGCTTTGAGGTGTACTCCCCACCTCTATCAGTTCTGAGCACCTTCAGAAACTGCCCACTTTCTTTCTCAGCCATCGCCTTGAACTCCTTGAACTTGTCAAGGGCCTCAGACTTCTCTTTCAAAAAGTATACCCAACACTTCCGACTGAAGTCATCAGTGAAAGTGATATAGTATTTGCTTCCGCCAACTGAGGCAATATCAAACGGGCCAGCAATGTCCGAATGAACCAGTTCAAGTTGTCTCCTTGCTCTTCAAGACTTTCCACCTTCAAAAGTTTGTTGCTTATGTTTTCCCTTCGTACACGCTTCACGGATCTTCTGTGGTGGTATGATCTTAGGCAAACCTTCCACCATCTTTGAATGAGATAAAAGCTTCAAACCACTAAAGCCTAAGTGACCCATTATGTGATGCCACAACCAAGCTTCATCTTCATCAGTTGTTGCAAGACATGATGTCGCCTCAACATCCATCTTCAATGTGAAGAGACGATTCGTCGTCATCTTCACCTTCACAACTTCTCTTCCACTTTGGTTCCGCATGATCAACGTTCCATCCTTCAGCTGGATGCAGTAGCCTTTCTCCACCAGTTGTCCAAGGCTTAAGATGTTACTCTTCAAGCCAGGAACATAGAAGACATCTCCAATGTGCACCTTCTCACCATTCAAGGTGACCACTATCACCCCTTTTCCTTCCACAAAGATCTTCGAAGCACCACCAAAACTAACCTCACCGCCACATGGTTTGAGGTCAGTAAACAGCTCCTTCTCACCACACATATGGTTGCTGGCACCTGTGTCCAAGTACCATACTTCATTCCTTCCTCCTTCAGCTCCTCTGTAAGTCAAGAACATCATTGGATCACCACCAGTGTTGTTTGCTTCAACATAGTGGTTGGTTTCCTCTGTCCTCCTCGGAAGTCTGCAGTCATAACTCATGTGCCCAAATCGGTTACAGTTGTAACATTGGATTTGGGCCATACCACCACGGCCTCTTCCTCGGCCTCTTCATCTTCCTTCTTGCCCCCTTGCTTGAGGTTGCTCCACCTCCTTTTGAAAGTTCTGATTTCTTCCTCCTCTTCTTCCTCTACCTCTACCTTGGTACCCTCAGCCTCGCTGGCCACCTCCTCTTCCCGAGCTCTCTCCAAAATTCAGTGGAGTCTAAAGTGTTTTTTCTAAGCCACTTGACTCTTCATCTTGCAACATGCGGATTTCATGAGCTTGCAGAGAACCTATGAGTTCATCGATGGACATCTGATTAAGATCCTTCGACTCTTCTATCACCACTACAATATAGTTGAACCTTTTCGCCATCGATCGCAGAAGTTTCTCCATGAGCATTACGTCATCAAGTGTCTCTCCATTGCGCTTCATCTCATTTGCAATCGTTCGCAGACGAGTTACATAGTCACCCACCTTTTCAGAGTTCTGCATCTTCATAACTTCGTACTCTGCTCGGAGAGATTGCAGCTTCACCTTCTTTGCCTTGTCAACTCCTTGCATGAGAGTTGCAAGATCTCCCATGCTAGTCACCCACCTTTTCAGAGTTTTTGATAAAAAATTTCGACACATAAAATACATAATCTTGATAATAGTTAGTACAATAGATAAAAATACCAACAATTTTTCGACACACATAAATTTTTTACGATCGCATAACTTTTAATAAACTCAAAGCTATCTTCTGAATCATCAAAGTCAGTGGTAGACATTTTCTGATAAACAAAAGACAGGAAATAAATAAGAATAATGTCTAACCACAACCAAGAGAAATAACAATCTAGCAGAAATACTAATAATAATATCCAACAGAAATAACAATGTAACAGAAATAATATTGTAGCAGAAATACTAATAATAGCAGTACATGACCATAAATATGATAAGTCTACTCCCCACCATTGTAGCGGTTATAAATCCACTTTATGTTCATACCCTCGGGTAGGATCATAAATGCCTCTCTATGACCTTTGTCCAACAAAAATATGATGACAAAGTCATCGAATTTCTCGTCCGTTACAACGTTGGTGTATCCACTTAACCGCTCTAATGCCTGAGTAATAGTATAAGAATTGCTCTTCGGATGTCCCTGAATGCATCGACTGATGGTCCTTGAAGATTCTGTCAGATCTTCTAAGACGGAGCTGGTGGCACTTTTCTTTCCTTTCTTCCTCTTCCTCGCCGATGTGACCTCGGGGGGAGGTGATTCAACATTATCCTCCTGGATGTCATGCTCCTCACCGGACAACTCTCTCTCGTCGGTGGACTCACGCGAATTATTCCTTAAGCTAGGAATGATAGCATGACGTCCACAGGCAACTACTGAATCGAACATCCTCCTTAATCATTCCTCTAACTCGGGAGGGGGGGAGGGGGGATGCCAGCATATCTGACTTTTTGGCCGCTGGGACAACCTACAATATTATAACAAAAATTAGGGATGGCAAATAGTTGAACATAAAGTTAAATCATCATTTTTTAATAAATGAATACCTTCAATCTCTCGGTCCACCACTCGTCCAAAGCATCTATAGTCTTTGTAGTCGGATTCCAACCCAAACTAGTGGACTCATGTTTTAGCTCACTCCAAATTTTCCACTCCTTCTTCAAATGATCTTATTTGTTCTTCATTTGAACTTTATCGTACTTTTTTCCAGTTTGTAGTTGGAATTTTGTAGTCACATTTACCCAGCCCTCTTTGCTAAAATGGGTTGTCGGTCGGTTACCAAGCTCTATTTCATGAATGCATATGTCGCAAAAATCAGGACATCATTTGCATCCCATATAGCTGAGACACCACCGTCTTTCGCCTTACCCATCTTAAAAAAAATACAATTATTAACTAACCATACAAGATATTAAATTCAAAACACCTACAAACATACACACACACACATACAAATACACACACACACACACACCAAAATTGAAAAAAAAACACAACACACACATACACATAAAATAAAAATATACATAACACACACGCATATAACACACACACACACACACACACACACACATACACATATAACACACACACAACATACACACACATACACATATAACACACACACAAACACATATACACACACACACACATAACACACATAACACACACACACATACACACATACATACACATACACACATACAAACCACACACACATAACATACACACACACATACACATATAACACAAACATACAAACACATACACACACATATAACACACAAACATATAACACACACACATACACACATACATACACATACACACATACAAACGAATGCGGTGAAACTACAAAAAAACTTGTTGAAATCTCCTCTAAACTTGTTGGAATGAAGAGTTATCAAATCGATGCGAAGAGAGGTTGGAGGAGGAAAGAAAACAAATGGATACCTGTGCACCGTGCGGAAGTAACAGCCTGGGGTAGGAGATCGTCGTCAATGTCGACGCCTTGCAGCCGCCGTCCAGACGCTGGAAAGAAATGGACTGCCGAATGGAAACTGTCGTCCAGACGCCTTGCAGCCGCCACCAATGTCGCCGCCGGAGATCGCCGCCGAATGTCTTCTTCAACGGGCGCGAGAAGGAGAGGTCGGGGGGAGAGGGAACCCTAGCCACGGGAGAGCGTCGTCGCGTCTGGACTGGGGAGCTCGATCGCGTCTAGCGGAATAAAAGAAACAAAGCTTTTAAGTAAACACCGTTTGGGTCCAACCAGAGCGCCAAACTCTGCATTTACTCAAAAGGCCGTTTCTTCCCAGCCGCACCGGAGCCAAGACGCTCAACCAAACGCACCCTAAACCTACTGCACCGTTAAAGCCAAGCCAGATGTCACCAATATCAAAGCTTCTTTTAAAGTATGTTACAACATATATATATTAGGTCCATTGGCTGGACCAAATCAAGTCCACCCAAGCCAGCCAGCCCGCCCAAAATATATAGATCTATAATAATGTTATTTTAACAAATGAAGAAAAGGTTGTACATGTAGTATCAATGCCCAAAATAATAATCACAATTAATATAGTATACCGGAAATAATAATCAAATAAATATAGTATGCCAGAAAATATCTCAATTAATTGCTAACACTGATTTCTTTTCTCGTCATCAGGGTTTAATTATATTAATCGACTTTTAAACTTTTTGATAATGATTTGGGTTGTTACAGCATATGCTCTGGTTTTCGCCGCCTTCTTCATGTCTGGATTGATGCAGTTCGCTTAAGGGAAGACGGTGACGGCATCATCAGCTTGGGAGTTCGATTGCAAGACAAACGACCAAGGAATTGCTTACTTTCTAATGCTGGTGGCCCTTCTTGTTACCAACCTTCAAAAAAAATTCAATCAATTAGAAGTGCGTGGAATTTCCTTGAATCTCAATTTCAATGACACCAAAGATATTAGAATCCCGGCTAGTTTTTTGGAATCAACTCAAGTGATTATTGTTAGATATGTTGTATATTGAGTAGTAGAGTTAGCCTATAACTAGTCACCTCGGGTGTTAGGATCACCCTCACATTATTCTTGTACATGTATTTCTTTGTTCAAGTGTGAATACAACATAGCAAATCTATTCTCCTATCATGGTATCAGAGCTAGGGAAAACCCTACTCTAGCCGCTCTTCCCGAACCCGCCGTCTCACGTCTCCCGGTAGATCGCTTGATCTTGACGCCATCCCGACGATCCCGATCGGCGATAGCAATGATCACGATTCCGACGATGTTTCTGTTGTTCCCGACGATCCAGTCCTATCGATGAAGCTGCTCCCGATCGTCTCTGCTGCTTGCTCCTCCCGATCGAAGACGCAACTGTTTCTCCTATCGTCGAAGCCGCTCCCATCTGCTGCTGCTCCCGATCGTCTCTGCTGTTCCAGTCCGATCGACGAAGCCGCTCGTGCTCATCTCGCCGAGCCCGACGATTCCGTCGATTCTCCTGCTTTCGGAGCCCGACGTTTTCTGCGCTTCTCCTGCTTGTCGAGCCCGTCTTCTGCTCGGGATCATCTCGCCGCGCCCGTCGTCCGCTTCTCCGATTACCCTGCAGCCCGTTCGTTGCTCCCGCTCGTCTAGCCGAGCCCGTCCGCTGTTCCCGCACCCCACTGGACCACTCTGCCCCCCGTTTTGGTTCAATGGCATCACCTCACTCCTCTTCCGCCTTCCTCCAAAAGGCCTTGGTGATTGCCGAGGGGACTCTTTCTCCTGCGCCCTCTACTACTCAGTCCAGTGCTCCTTGTCGCCAGCCGGTCCGCTGTCACTATTGTCAGTGCCTTAGACATGTACAATCTAGGTGTCGCAAGAATCAGAGGGCTCAACAGCCTGGTCAGCAGCGTGCTCCTGGTGTTCCTTCTGCTCATTTCTCTACTCCAGCGCAGTCTCTCTCTGTCTCTGCGCTTGTGCAGCTGATTGTCCAACAGTTTTCTTTGGCCTGCTCTTCTGCGTCTATCTCTCAGCCGGCAGCCTCCGCCCCTGCAGGTATCTCCACATCTGACTATTTGCTTGACTCTGGAGCCTCTTTTCACATGACCTATGATGCTACACACCTTTTTTTCATGTCCGCCCATTACTGTTGCCCTAAGTATAATGGTAACAGATGTCACCATTCACCCAACCATCACCAGTCATGGCCTCCTTCACACCACCCATTTTCACATTCCTGATGTTGCCTACATACCTGAGTTATCCATGAACCTTATATCTGTCAGCCCGCTTGTTGAAACCAGCAACTGGTCTCTTGAGTTCGGACCCACTGGGGGTGCAGCCGATGCTTATTTCTCCCTCACTAGACTCTCTTGACGGTGGATGCTGGAAACGGAATAGACCCAAGGCTGAAGCGAGGAGGTCCCTCCACACACCCGGAAGATCTTAGAGAGCTTCCCCTCCCAAACCAAAGCTCAACCGGGCACCTTGGAGGGCACTGGCTGCCAACCAAAACTAGCCTAGAGGAGAGGATTCTCTAAAATCGGATCTCCTCCAAGGTGCCCTTAAGGGTCTATTTATAGTTTTCCCAGGCTTGTCTGCAAATAGCATGAATCCGCCTTTTAATTTTACTAACTGCACCCCAAATTGGTCTGCTGATAGCCTAACTCCGCTGTTCCGAGGGGCTATTTGCAGCCCACCAGGGGTATCATGGTCATTTCCTCCTCAAAGCCTTCTGGGGCGAGTGGTCCGTGAGGGAACCACTCGCCGAGTTCCCGCTTGACAGGGTGAATGCTCAAGCCCCCCTGAGCGAATGGTCCGTGGAGGCACCACTCGCCGGGTTCCCTCTCGCCTGCAGCCTACCCCCACTAATCTGAGGATCCTTTCTCCTGTCTTGGTATGGGCGAATGGTCTGGCTGACCCCTGTCCCATCAACTGACCCGAGGGACCCACTCGCCAAATACGGGTTGTACACAATCCCCGCTCTTTGCGAGTGGCTCTTCCACTCGGAAAGAACAGTCCAACCCTTTATTTGGTGAGTGCTTGTTGATTGGGCCCCGCAAGATTCTGTGGGCCCCACCGTTATCCTATATATATATATATCCCGTGTCAGGTTTTTCTGGACCACTTCCACATTTCGGCTCAAGATTTCTTCTCTCCCTTGACCTTTCGCCACTTCTAATGTCTTCTCATAAGCCTTCCGCGAAACCTCTTTCGCAAGAGATGATCGAGCGTCTGGCCGCGGCCCAGGTTGCAACCGCCCCGAAAACTGCCAGATTCGCTCCCTGGCTGACATCTAAGCGAGACCCGAGCGTCCCGTACGTCTCGCGGCGAGCCAAGACGATTCGGCTGAATCGTCAAAAAGGCGAGACCGTGGTCGAATCTCCGGCGCGTACTCCTGTTGACCTCGGGACCCAGGTATGGGAATTCCTCCCGCCTTACCTTTTAGTTCGGACCCTTATTCCAAAATTGCTTTGACCACTCGTAGGGGACCTCGGTGCCAGAGGACGACCACGTGGTCGTCTTGAGTAGTGTCGCGGCGCCACCCCCCGAGTCTGAGGGGCCTCCTCCGGATCTGGACCTGGCTCTTCCCCCTAACCCGGACCTGGCTCACCCCCCTCCTCCGGGCGAGACCGTACTTCAGTCTAGTAAGTTTTGGAACCCTTCCGATTTACCTTTGAGACGGCTTGTTTCTGACCCTCAACTTTTCGCAGCCCTCAACCCAGACGTCTCGCTACGGGACACTATTCTTCCACCTTCCCCAACCCAGCGGAACCCTTCTGTTACAGCGAATGAGCAGAGGGTCCACCCCGAGCGGGAGCCGGGTCAGCACCTCCGTGCTGAAGATAACGCGAATCCCCCGGCGGATGATCAGGCTCCTCCTCCCCCGCCTTTCCGCCCCGGAAAAGGGAAGGTTTTCCCCCCTTTCGCCGGGTTGCCCGAAGTACACCCCCATACTTCTCGCCCCTCAGGCCACAGGGTACCCGCCCCAGGTCAGGCCTCTATCTTGTCCTTGCCGCATTCGCTAACTTCATCGTACTGATCCTTTTATAATCTCATAGGGTATCGGGAGGTCTCCCCCCCTGAGTCCTACTATGAGGGGGAAGACGGGGTGCTCTCGCCCCTTCCCTCCCCAGGTGATCTCGCTGACTTCTTGGGTGACTCATCTGACCACGTGACCCTGAAGGAGCGAATCACGGAGATCTTTGGGAAGCTTATCCACCTCCAGCGAAATGCTACCGGCCAGGTGGACGAGGAGAAGCTGGAGATCAAGCGCGAGCTGAAGGAACTCCGGAGGGACTACTCGCGGCTTCTCGCGACGGTGGAGCGACTGGGGGGCGAAGGTGGGGAGCTGTCGCCTGAAAGGCACGCGGCGAGAGCCCGGGACCAGCTCCAACTGGCTTCGCACGAGATCACCAACATGATGACATACTATCGTCAGCGAATGCCCCCAGAAGCCGGGTCGCGAAAGCGAGGTCGATGGGTTTGGGTGGAGTACTGACCCAGATGCCATAATCTCTTTCTTTTCCTACCCGCCTCGCCGCGAGTGTCGAACATTAATATTTGTCTATAATAACTTTGTATATTATGATTCTGAGAATGCTCTATTTATCGCTATTTACTTTCCTCAGCCTATCTGATTGTCGCCGAATGATATGTTTTGCGAATGCTTTCCTAACCCTTTTTCGCAAAGCCATTGAGCGAATAGTTATAGGTCACTCGCCATTAATGGGCGAGAGAGATTTGGACCGGGTTTCGAGGCGCCGGACTGCCGCAGATTGCTATCCGCACCCCCGTTGCCTCGAAAGCCCAAACGCCGTTTAATGCCTCTATAAATAGGCCCTTCAACTACCGTAATAAATACACCACCATTCGCTCCCTCTCTTTCCTTGCTTCTAGCATTCGCACCTCTCCCTTCTTTGCTGCTCCTTTCTTTCCCCTCATTCGCGAGATGGGTGCCGATGCCGAAGGAAGGGGCAAGTGTGCCAGCGCATTCGTCAACCATGTATTTGATTCCTGCGACCTCTCCGAAGAGGCCTACTTGACGGCAGTCGCTGACTACGTCCCTGGGGGGTTCGAGGGGCGAAAGCCCAGGCCTGAAGAGCGCCTGAACTCCATCTCGCCTTGTGCTCTCGCGATCCCGCTAGAGCACTTCGAGGTGGGCTTTCGCCTCCCCATCTGGCCGGAGTTGCGCCAGACTTTCAGGTACTATGGGGTCGTGCCCGCGCAGCTCAACCCCAACTCCATAGCCATGCTGGTCGGGTATGCGAGCTACTTGCGAGAAGAAGGGATCGAGTTCTCGCTGCCCGTCTTCCGCAAACTCTACACCTTCCGCTGCACCGGCGGCATCTCCTTCTTCTCGGGTCTAAGCCCTCTCAAACATTACGGGCTCCCGAACAAGAATCACGAGTGGGTTCGCCGCTTCATCTTCGTCAGCGGGAGCCTAGGTAACACCCTTCTCGCCCCGGTGCAGGAGGAGGAGTCGACCTTCCGCCCCCCGACCCTAGGGGGGCATGAGGCGAAACTTCATCAATACATTCTGCAGTACGGGATGGACCTTGTCTATCTCCGGCGGAACGTCGACACGCTCCCGTTCATTCCACAGGGCGAGGGTAAGATTCCAAGACTTTCGAATTCATCTTGGTCGTGATTCTTACACCATTCGCCTAAACCACTCGCAATATCATGCAGGTGTGCGTAATCTTCCCGTTCATCCGCCGCGTCCTCCTGGGTTTTGCCCACCTCTCGCGCAAGCCGCCGCGGATGCGTGCCGGGAGGAACCTTCCTCTTCCAAGCCTAGTGGCCGGAAGCGAAAGTCGGCGAAGGCTTCTTCCCCTCCTCCCTCGAAGTCGCCCTGTCCACCCGCGGCGAAGGGCAAGGGGGTTCTGGGCGAATCCTCTGGGGCGGGTGCCCCACCCTCAACCCTGGGGACCGATGCGCCTGGTGCGAATGCTCCTCCGGACAAATTGGCGCTGCCGCCGCCTCCGTTGCCCCGGGACCATCGTAACTTCGCGAACGGCGAGAGGTACGTGGACCCTTCCGGGGCTCCTTTGCTGAAGTGGGACAGGAACGCGAACAGGGTTTCACTATCCACTCTCCATCCTTCTTGGGTGGAGACCAACATTGCTAGCGGCGAGGCCTATGCCCTGGCGTACGCCCTTTATGGCCGGAAGGACGCCGAGGTCTTCGATTTGGAGAAGACACAAGTTCTCGCCCACGAAGCCGCCCGGGCTATGCTGCGCGCTCTCGAGCTCTCGCATATGTCTTCTCGCCGGAGCCTTGAGGTCTCGCGGAACCTGGCCAAGGTCGAGGAGACCAGGGCTCTTCTATCCCAGGAGGTGAGTGATCTCAGGGAAAGACTGAAGACCGCGGAAGCTCTTCTCGCCAACCGCCCGGTTGTAGAGGTACATTTACTTTTACTCCTGCGAATGGTTATCACTGACCGTCCCATATCCCTCTCATCATGATCGTTTTATTTTTCCAGGATGCTACAAGTGCTGGGATGCTCCGAGCGCGGGTGGTCGACCTCGAGGAAAAAGTCCGTCTCGCCAAGGCCGAGGCCCAGCTGCTGCGAGAAGCCGGAATGACAGCACTCACCCCGGGCGATGGGGGGCACTTTTACCCCCATCACGAGCTGGAGCAACTGCTTCAAGAGAATGCGCAACGCGCCGTCAAGCACTCGTTGCAGGTGCTGCGGCGGGCTGGGTATTTGAAGCCGGAGGCCGAATGCCTCACCACTCGCCAAGTAGTCCCGGAGCTTTACATTCCGATCCCTTTCCCGGAGGACGACGGCGTCGCGCCGCGAGAAGATGCCCCCGACCAGGATGAGAGCGAAGGTTCTTCGGAGGAGTCTGGTGACCCTTGAGGGGGGCCCTCTGTATTTTCCCTTTTTTTGTTGTTTTTACCTTTTCTTTTTCTGGTGTAACCATGAATTGGGCGAATGCCCCTGAAAGATATATCTATGGATTACAATTTTTGTGCTATCTCAATTTCTGCGTAATCTCAGTTTTTATGTTATCTCAAACTTTATTATCATTCGCTGCAACGTCTTGCTAGGCTTACCAGGACGTTAGGTCGTAGAGTAACCGTCCCGGCTACCCAGCGAGTGCTCAGAGATGACTTAGGTGTGTTGTCTCTCTTCGACTTCCCGCTACCCGAAACACTCGCGTACCCTCGCCATTCGCTCGGACTGGGATTTCGTCCGGGCAGTTAGGAAGAGAGGTAAGATTATCATTCGCTTGGGTGGTCCCTGCGAATGCTCCTGGATCCACCTTAGAGAATTTGGATCCTGCTACCCAGTGGACCCTCCAACCTGCCAGCTGGATGAGAGCCCGGACAGCGGGTCTGCTCGGGGCCATTTTCTCATCACCTTGGAACCTGCCACCGAGTGAGCCTTCGGACCTGCCAGCTAGATGAGAGCCTGGACAGCGGGTCTGCTCGGGGCCAACCTCTTGAACATGGAACCTGCCACCGAGTGAGCCTTCGGACCTGCCAGCTAGATGAGAGCCTGGACAGCGGGTCTGCTCGGGGCCAACCTCTGGAACATAGAACCTGCCACCGAGTGAGCCTTCGGACCTGCCAGCTAGATGAGAGCCTGGACAGCGGGTCTTCTCGGGGCCAACCTCTGGAACATAGAACCTGCCACCGAGTGAGCCTTCGGACCTGCCAGCTAGATGAGAGCCTGGACAGCGGGTCTGCTCGGGGCCAACCTCTGGAACCTAGAACCTACCACCGAGTGAGCCTTCGGACCTGCCAGCTAGATGAGAGCCTGGACAGCGGGTCTGCTCGGGGCCAACCTCTGGAACATAGAACCTGCCACCGAGTGAGCCTTCGGACCTGCCAGCTAGATGAGAGCCTGGACAGCGGGTCTGCTCGGGGCCAACCTCTGGAACATAGAACCTGCCACCGAGTGAGCCTTCGGACCTGCCAGCTAGATGAGAGCCTGGACAGCGGGTCTGCTCGGGGCCAACCTCTGGAACATAGAACCAGCCACCGAGTGAGCCTTCGGACCTGCCAGCTAGATGAGAGCCTGGACAGCGGGTCTGCTCGGGGCCAACCTCTTGAACATGGAACCTGCCACCGAGTGAGCCTTCGGACCTGCCAGCTAGATGAGAGCCTGGACAGCGGGTCTGCTCGGGGCCAACCTCTGGAACATGGAACCTGCCACCGAGTGAGCCTTCGGACCTGCCAGCTAGATGAGAGCCTGGACAGCGGGTCTGCTCGGGGCCAACCTCTGGAACATAGAACCTGCCACCGAGTGAGCCTTCGGACCTGCCAGCTAGATGAGAGCCTGGACAGCGGGTCTGCTCGGGGCCAACCTCTGGAACATAGAACCTGCCACCGAGTGAGCCTTCGGACCTGCCAGCTAGATGAGAGCCTGGACAGCGGGTCTGCTCGGGGCCAACCTCTGGAACATAGAACCTGCCACCGAGTGAGCCTTCGGACCTGCCAGCTAGATGAGAGCCTGGACAGCGGGTCTGCTCGGGGCCAACCTCTGGAACCTAGAACCTGCCACCGAGTGAGCCTTCGGACCTGCCAGCTAGATGAGAGCCTGGACAGCGGGTCTGCTCGGGGCCAACCTCTGGAACATAGAACCTGCCACCGAGTGAGCCTTCGGACCTGCCAGCTAGATGAGAGCCTGGACAGCGGGTCTGCTCGGGGCCGACCTCTTGAACATCCAGGGTCTCTCCTGCGAGCTGCAGCATCATTTTCATTCACATAGTTTAAACAAAATGCTTTTATTCAAAAAACATCATTATTACATGGTACTAAGGATAAAAGCGTTTAAGGTCGTCGCCACTCCATGTATGACTGAGGAGCTGGCCCTCCACATTCTGAAGGCGATACCCCCCAGACTTTAGTGCTTCTTCCACGACATAGGGGCCTTCCCAGTTGGGGTTAAGCTTTCCCACCGCGGCGGATCTCCTAGCCGCGTCGACCTTCTTGAGTACCAGATCTCCCTTCTCGAACTGCTTGATCCTGACGTGCCTGTCAAAATACTTGGCCATCCGCCGCTTGACCTCTTCTTGATGGATGGCTGCTCGATCCCGAGCTTCTTCGATGAGGTCGAGGGAGAGCCGCAACTCCTCCTCGTTCTCGGCTCTCCAATCTTCCTCTCCATTTGTGGCGACCGTGACCCGTGGTGTTGTAATCTCGAACTCTATGGGGATGACCGCCTCGCAACCGTGAGAGAGCCTGAAAGGGGTCTCTCCCGTGGCGGTGTTGGGGGTGGTTCTTAAAGCCCATAGGACCGAGGGGAGCTGTTCCACCCAATTGCCTTTGAGATTTTCCACCTTTTTCTTGAGCAAGTTCACGATGACCTTGTTCGCTGCCTCTACCTGCCCGTTGCTCCTGGGATGGTGGACGGACGCAAACCTAAGGTCTATCCCCAGCTGACCACAGAAGCTGATGAATTCCTCGCTTGCGAACTGCGGTCCATTATCCGTGACTATGGCCTGCGGAAGCCCATGTCGACAAATGATCTCCCCCCATACGAAGTTGCGGATTACCTGGGAGGTGACCTTAGCCAACGCCTTGACCTCCAGCCACTTTGTGAAGTAGTCAATCATGACTAGGAGAAATCTCCTCTGCCCGCTAGCCTGGGGGAAGGGTCCTACCAGATCCATTCCCCATATGGCGAATGGCCAGGGCGCCGTGATACTCTTCAGCCTCTGAGCTGGCATGAGCTGAAGTGGGGCGAACATTTGGCACTTCTGGCATCTCTTGGCGAAGGCTGCCGCGTCTTTGCTTAGGGTTGGCCAGAAGTACCCCTGCCTCACTATTCTTGCCTCCAACATCCTGCTCCCCGAGTGGCTGCCACACTCGCCGGAGTGGACTTCTTCCAAGATCCTTGGGACCTCTTCCTCCGAGATGCATCGGGCCAGGAGACCCTAGAGGGTCTTCCGATACAAGTCACCCTCATGGAGCACGTAGTAGGCAGACTTATACCGGAAGCGCCTCTGGTCCGGAACTTCCTCCGGAAATTTTCCCGTTGCAAGGAAAGTGACGAAGGGATCCTTCCAGGAGGGCCGTTGTTCTACTTCCATGAGCTCTCCTTCTTCAATCGAAGGACGGAATAGGCCCGTCAGGGTCCCTCCGGCTCGAGGACCAGATTTTGCCAACCGATCTGCCGGAGTGCTCTCCTCTCGTGGGACATGCTGGACGGAGAAAGTTTTGAACGTCCCCACGAGACCTTTGACTTTTGCTAAATACTTCATGAGCACTGGTTCCCTTGTTTCGAACTCTCCCCTTATCTGAGAAGCTATTATCATGGAATCCGTGAGGACCTCCACGTCATGGACCCCGAGCTCCCGGGCCAACCGCAGGCCGGCGATTACAGCCTCATACTCCGTCTGGTTGTTGGTGATTGGAAAGTGTATCACTAGCGTCTGCTCTATCTTTACTCCGTGGGGACTCTCCAGCACTACCCCTCCTCCAAGAGAATTCTTGCCCGAAGCTCCGTCCACCAGCAGCTTCCACGGAATGTGACGAGGGGCTCCGTCTTCTTTTATCTCGGCCACGAAATCTGTCATGAAATCAGCTACCACCTGCGCCTTCATAGATAATCGGGGGACAAAGGTAATGTTGAATTCACTTAGCTCGATTGACCATTTTGCGAGTCTTCCCGAGTGCTCCACTCCTTCGAAGATCTGGCGGAGTGGATGGTCCGTCACTACTTGGATCGAATGGGCCTGGAAGTATGGCCTGAGTTTCCTGGCTGCGATGACCAGGGCAAAGGCCAACTTTTCTAAAATTGGGTACCTGAGCTCCGCTTCCCTCAGGACCCTGCTTACGTAGTAGACTGGCAGCTGCTTCTTTCCTTCCTCTCGAACCAGGACGGAGCTTACGGCCTCCGCCCCGACCCCGAGATATAAATATAGAACCTCCCCCTCTTTGGGACTTTGCAGTAGCGGAGCCCTGGTGAGTTGGCTCTTCAGGGCCTGAAAGGCCTCCTCGCATTCTCTCGTCCATTCAAACTTCCGATTGCCTCGTAGCGCTTTAAAGAAGGGGGAGCATTTTTCCCTTGCCCTGGATAGAAACCTGTTCAGCCCGGCGAGTCTTCCGGTCAAGCGCTGAACTTCCTTGGCGTTCCGGGGCGACCCCAGCTCCATTATAGCCCTAACTTTGTCCGGGTTAGGTTCTACCCCCCAGGGGGTGAGAAGGTGCCCGAGGAACTTCCCTTTGCTGGCCCCGAACACACACTTCAGGGGGTTCAGGCGCATCTTGTACTTGCGTAGGGTGGCGAAGGTCTCCTCGAGGTCCTGGACGTGAGAGCTCACACACTTGCTCTTTATCATAAGGTCATCCACGTAGACCTCCAGGTTCCTTCCCCTTTGTTCCTTGAATACCCGATCCATCATCTTCTGGTAGGTTGCTCCTGCATTTTTCAGCCCGAAGGGCATCATCTTATAGCAGTAGCATCCCTCCCTGGTGATGAACGAGACATCTTTGACGTCCGGGGGGTGCATTCTTATTTGGTGATAACCTGAAAAAGCATCCAAAAAACTCATCACAGAAAAACCGACGGCTGAGTCAACCAGCGCGTCGATCCGAGGCAAGGGATAACAATCCTTAGGACATGCCTTATTTAACAATGAAAAGTCCACACACATACGCCAGCGGCCATCGGCCTTTTTTACCATTACGACATTGGAGACCCAGCCTGGATACTGGATCTCCGTTACAAAACCTGCCTCGAGGAGTTTCGCCACCTCCTCGTGGATCGGTTCTTCGAGCTTGTCAGCTATAGCCCTTCTCTTCTGCCGGATGGGGCGGGCTTCTGGATCGAGGTTGAGACGATGGCAAGCCACGTCCGCCTCGATGCCTGGCATGTCCGCCGCGCTCCACGCGAAGATGTCCATGTTCTTCTGGATGCACTCCAGCATCCTTCTCTGGTCCTCCGGGCCGAGGCCCCCGCTGACCCGCACCTTCTCCACCCTTCCTGCCTGGGTGGTAACCTCCATCTCTAACACCTCTTCTGCCGGCTCGAGCCGGGCTGGTTCGTCCCACTGGCCCTTCGCTTCTCGCCCCTCCTCCCGGGCCTTTTCTCCTGCAGCTCCTTCCGCCTCCATTGGCTCGACCTCCTGCTCCTCACGAGCGACCTCCAACACCTCAACCTCCTGCTCCTCACGAGCGACCTCCAACAACTCCTCTCGGGCATCGCCCTCTCCCCCTTCTTCTTCCTTCTCCTCTTCCTCTCCTGGACCCTCCGGCCTCACCATCTCTTCATCCATCTTTTCGGCATCCGCCATCCATGAGATGGTGTTGACGGCAGTCACGTAGCACTGCCTCGCCACCTTAGCATCTCCTCGGACGCGGATCTGGACTCCTCCACTATGGAGCTTTAAGCACTGATGGTACGATGAGGGCACGCACCGGAAGGCGCTGATGAGGGGTCGGCCGAAGATGGCGTTATAGCTGCTCGGAGCGTCCACGATGACGAACCGGCAGTTTCTTGGGACTCCTCCTAGTGTCACCTGGAGACCTACGCCCCCCTCGACCTCCTTCCGCTCTCCCGAGAAACCAAACAGTGGTCCGTCGGAGGCCTGCACTCTCTTCTTCTCTACCTCCATCGCGTCGAAAGCTTTTTTGAAGATCACATTCACCGAGCTCCCATTGTCCACCAGGATCCGAGAGACCGTGAAGTTTTCTATTGACGTCTGGATCACCAGGGCGTCGCAGAATGGGTCTTCGTAGTCTGGCATATCCTCTGAGGAGAAGGTGAGCTTCTCGGAGGGTGGTGGGGTCTGGGAGGTCGACGCGACGCCCCTTCGGAACATGGCCTGGAAGCTTCTCTTGCGAGAGGCCTCTATCCCAACCCCACCGTGAATCACCCCGATTCCCCCCCTGGTTCCTGTATCTGCCCTATCCTCACACCGGTCCTCTTCTGCCTCTGGAAGCACTTCCTCAATTCTGGCATGCGGCCGCCACGGCTGTCCTCTTTCCCTCATTTCCAAGAACTCTGGGCAGGTGGCGATCGCGTGACCTTCTTCCTGATGAAAATCACAGTAAGGCAACGCCACCCTGTCCTCTCTTCCAGCTCTTCCTCTTCCTCCTCTTGCTCCTCTACCTCTTCTCCCTCGGCTTACCGCCATGGCTTGCTCCCTCGGGGGGTGAAGGGGTCTGGGACCCTGCCTCCACCCCTGATTCACTCCTCCTGCCTCCCTTCCTTGGTACCTCTCATCCTGACCTCGCGCGGGTCCTTCCTGGTTCCTCCAGCCCAACCTGTTGTTGGGTTCTTGGTTCCTCCAAACCCGAGGTGGTCTTTCGGACCCCTGGCCCCTGGGCTCCTCTCGCCTTCTTCCCTCTGGCTGCCTCGTCTCGGGCTCGCTCATCTTTGCCAACCTTTTATAGAATTCGGGGTTGGCTGCCTCTCCTTCAATCTCCTCCGCGGCTCTATCCATCAACTCCTCGAAGGATACAGGAGGTCTTCTCTTCAGGTCCATCTTGAAGAACCCCTCTCGCAGCCCTACGATGAATGCCATCTGGAGGGCGAATCCCGGCACCTCCTGCACTAGGTGTATCTCCTCCTGGAACCTGTCCACGTACTTAGCCAGGGATTCCCCCTCCCTCTGTCCGATCTTGAAGAGAGCCTCCGCATCCTTCTTCCTCTTCTTTGACGTCGAGAAACGTAGTCGGAAGCTTCGGCGCAGATCATCGAACGCATAGATGGAACCTGTGGGAAGTTGGTGGAACCAGTCCCTTGCTTTCTCCTTCAGGGTGGTCGCGAAGAGTCGGCATTGGAAAGAATCTGACATGGGAAGGATTGAAGTCATGTCCTCGAACCACTGCAGGTGCACAACTGGATCCTCCTTGCCGGTGTAGTAGGACATCTCCGGCCCACGAAACCCTTCTGGCACTGGGGCCGAGAGGATCATCTCGCAAAAGGGGCTCCCTTCCCCTGCTCGGCGAGTGGTCCTCTCGCGCGGGACCAACTCACACACCTCAGCACTCGCCGGACTGCTGAACAACTGCCGTCCGGGGAGGTCTCGCGCACCTCCTTCCGCTGGCACCTCCTTTCCCGGTCGCTGCCCCGGTGCGTTCTCGCCAATCTGCAAAGGCGAGACCACTGGAACCACCGGGGTCTCGCACTCGGTCCTTGCTGCGAGAACCGTCTGCAGGACCTCTCGCTTGAACTTCTCAAACATCTCCAGCCACTCGCCTGCCGCTGGTGGCTGCGAGTGACCTGGGTCAGAACCATTTCCTCCATCTCCTGTCATCGAAACCAGCTTGGGATTTTCTTTCACCGGCTACGGTCCACGCTCACCGCACCAAAAATGTTGAAACCAGCAACTGGTCTCTTGAGTTCGGACCCACTTGGGGTGCAGCCGATGCTTATTTCTCCCTCACTAGACTCTCTTGACGGTGGATGCTGGAAACGGAATAGACCCAAGGCTGAAGCGAGGAGGTCCCGCCACACACCCGGAAGATCTTAGAGAGCTTCCCCTCCCAAACCAAAGCTCAACCGGGCACCTTGGAGGGCACTGGCTGCCAACCAAAACTAGCCTAGAGGAGAGGATTCTCTAAAATCGGATCTCCTCCAAGGTGCCCTTAAGGGTCTATTTATAGTTTTCCCAGGCTGGTCTGCAAATAGCATGAATCCGCCTTTTAATTTTACTAACTGCACCCCAAATTGGTCTGCTGATAGCCTAACTCCGCTGTTCCGACGGGCTATTTGCAGCCCACCAGGGGTATCATGGTCATTTCCTCCTCAAAGCCTTCTGGGGCGAGTGGTCCGTGAGGGAACCACTCGCCGAGTTCCCGCTTGACAGGGCGAATGCTCAAGCCCCCCTGAGCGAATGGTCCGTGGAGGCACCACTCGCCGGGTTCCCTCTCGCCTGCAGCCTACCCCCACTAATCTGAGGATCCTTTCTCCTGTCTTGGTATGGGCGAATGGTCTGGCTGACCCCTGTCCCATCAACTGACCCGAGGGACCCACTCGCCAAATACGGGTTGTACACCGCTCACATCCCATGGTTGTCTGGTTACCTTTGATGAGTTCACATGTCGCGTGCAGGATCGTCTGACTGGGGCACTCCTTGGGGCTGGTCGCCGTTGTTGCGGTGTGTACATCCTTGATCGTCTCCACCTTCCATCCACTTCATGGTCACCTGCAGCTTCCTCCCTTTGTCTTCCTTCGGTGGGTTTCTCTCAGTGGCACCACCGTCTTGGTCATCCCAGTGGTTCACGTCTAGCTTCTCTCATTAGTCATGGTTTCCTTGGTCGTATTTCTATTGATCGGTCTCACTCATGTTCAGGTTGTAAGCTCGGTAAACAACTACAACTCCCATATCAGTCTAGTGAGTCCAGGTCTCAGTGTCCCTTTGATTTAGTTCATTCTGATGTCCGAGGACCCGCACCTTTTGTATCCAAGGGTGGACACCGGTACTATGTTCTTTTCGTTAATGACTACTCTCGTTATTGTTGGGTCTATTTTATGAGTTCTCGATCTGAATTTTTTTAGATCTATGTTACTTTTTCTGCTATGGTGCGCACACTGTTTTTTTAATTGCTTCCATACGCATTTTCCGTTCTGACTCAGGGGGAGTATCTTTCTCATGCTTTTCAATATTTGCTAGCTACTCACGACACTCTCCCTCTGTTTGCCTATCCCGGTGCCCATGCTCAGAATGACACCGCTGAAAGGAAGCATCGTCATATTATTGAGACAACTCGCACGCTTCTTATCTCCTCTAACATTCCTCCTCACTTCTAGGCTGAGGCTGTTTCGACTGTTGTGTATCTTATTAATCTGCAGCCCTCCACTTTCCTTCAGGGTCAGTGTACCGGTGAGTGTATGTACTCTCGACCCCCACGTTACACTCATCTTCGTGTTTTTGGTTGTCGATGTTATGTTCTTCTCTTTCCACGTGAGCGACTAAGCTCTCTGCTCAGTCTGTTCCTTGTGCCTTTCTTGGGTACAGTACTGAGCACCAAGGGCTATCGATGCTATGACCATGTTGCACATCGACTTCACATTTCCCATGATGTCACTTTTGATGAGTCTCACCCTTTCTTTGTGTCCCCTGCTTCCTCGACCTCACACTCATCCGTTACTCCCTCTGACGTGCAAATTCTCACTCTTCCCATCTATCCGCCTCATTATCCCAACCTCCGATATGTCCCCCTCCTCTTTTCTTTCCACAGTCTACTCTGTCACCTCCTTCTCCCTTGCCGCAGTCTACTTCGTCTCCTCCTCTTTCCTTGTCGCAGTCTACTCCGTCACCTCCTCACTCCTCTCCCTCTGATGAGCTGTTTACTTGGGATCGTGTCTCTCCTCTTCCTTATCACTATACTCTTCCTCCTCCTATCTCCCTCACCTCTAGTGCCCCCAGACTCATTGCCTACCTCCTCCAGCGAGTGCCCTATGGTTGATCCTCTTGTGCGCTGCAACCCACCTCGTGAGAGGCGTCCTCCCGATCGTCTTAGCCTTGCTACCCTACCGCTGGACCTACCAGCCCTTCCTGCCACTGTCTGCAGTACTCCAGAGCCGACTTCCTACCGTGAGGCTGCCTAGATACCTGAGTGGCAGGTTGCTATGTCTACTGAGTTGGAGGCACTTGAGCACACTCGTACATGTGATCTTGTTCCTCTTCCACCTAGTGTTGTTCCTATTACTTGCAAGTGGGTCTTTAAGGTCAAGACTCGCTCCGATGGTTCTGTGGAGTGGTATAAGGTTTGACTTGTTGCTCGTGATTTTCAACATGAGCAAGGGAGAGACTATGGAGAGACTTTTTTTCCAGTTGCTCACATGACTACAGTAAGGACTCTTATTGATGTTGTCGATGTTCGCCACTGGTCCATATCACACCTCGACGTGAAGAATGTCTTTCTTCATGGTGATCTTCAGCAGGAGGTATACATGCTTCCTCCTCCGGGTCTATCCTCTCTTCCAGGCCTTGTCTGTCGCTTGATGCGAGCTCTTTATGGGCTCAAGAAGGCGCCCCGCGTGTGGTTTGCACGTTTCAATTCAGTCATTACAACCGTCGGATTACAGCCATGTCCACACGATCCATATCTGTTCGTGCACTCCTCCCGTGGTCAGACGTTTTTGTTACTATACATGGAAGATATGATTATTACTGGCGATGATCCTTCTTATGTGACCTTTATCAAACATCACGTTCAGCAGAAGTTTCAGATGGCTGACCTTGGACAGCTGAGCTACTTCTTGGGTCTTGAGGTCAGCTCTACAGATCGCGGGTTTCAGCTCTCTCAGCAGCGCTGTGTGAAATATATTGTAGTCGGAAGAACACGTCAACCAACAGGAGAATAAGGACACCAATAGATGAACACAAGCTTTCACAATAATAACTCTGGCAGCTAGTTACAAATTAACAAGGCTGAATACAAGTTGCATCCAACTTGAATCATAACAGCCAATAGTAGGAAGAACTTGGTCACGGACAAGGTCGGTTTCTTCTCCGGAGCACACCGCGCAGGTGATACTCGCTCCTCGCTACCGCCGGCGTTAACTCTAGCGCCCATCGTTAGCTCTCCAACTCGCAAGCTCGCTGCTCGCACTCCAAGCTACTCGCACACTCACCGCGCTTCGCTTCCTCCACTTCTCGCTACCGCGTGCGCTAGCCACTAGCGCCGGGAGCTATCTCCGAAGTAGGTACTCGCTCCTTCTCTTCTCGCTAACGCAGGCACTATCCACTATCGCCGCGCGCTATCTTGCGAGTAGGTAACTCGTCTGCCGAACTTACTCCAAGTTCGATGCTCGCCTGGAAGCACTCTGGTATCTCTAACTCGCTCAAAGTTGAGGATACTCGCCACTTTCAAAATCGATACTCTTTAGGGGGGGGGGGGGTACCCCTCTATTTATAGGCAAAACAGGGGGGTGGCAAGAAGGAGCTAATGTCGGATGGCCCCATAACGTCAGCATGTACGCACTCAAGAGGTGCCTTACACCTGGTCTCTGACTTGTCAAATGGAAGTCGATGTGACTTTCCATATTGGCATCCGTCGCACACATGGTCGTCGTCGTAGGAAGAGAGATGAGGCAGGCCACTCACTAGGCCCTTTATCGCCATCATCTTCAGCTTGTCCATCCCCACATGACCCAGCCTCTCATGCCAGATCACAGCGCTGTCGTTTGTCTTCAGCTTGTCCACGTAGGCATTTGCAGATAGAACATACAAATCCTTCACCCTTCTCCCGGTGAGCGTGACGCCAACATCGACAGACGAAATGTTCTTCAGGAACTTCACCTCCTTCGGTCCAAACAACACGTGGTATCCAGCATCCACTACGTTAGACACCGAGAAGAGGTTCTTCTTCATGCCAGGCACGTGATACACACTCTTCAGTGTCACTGGCTTCTCTCTACTCCCAAGGGACACCTTCCCTTCTCGCTCCACGGGATGTACCGTATCATCCGCAGTGATGATAGCATCCGTTCCTTCATATGCTTCCAAGGAGTCGAACTTGGACATATCTTCGGTGAGATGATGCCCGCAACCGGAATCCACTATCCAGTCGTTCTCGAGGTTGATGGAAGCTAAGACATCGACTGACATTGCCGTCATCTCTGCCAGGAAACAATTGTCTCCCCTCTCACCGCCCTGGTGACCTCCACCTCTTCCTCCACCACTCTGGTGAACTCCCTCCGTGTTAGCAGCATGACCGGCCTTCAGATTGGACCGACAGTCCTTTGCCATGTGCCCGTACTTCCTACAGGAAAAGCAAAGGGATATCCCCTTCTCATCGCGCGCAGGGAGGAACTTCCTCCCATCTCCCTGAGATGACGTTGAAGGTTCATCTCCGGAGTTCTTCTTTTTCTTGTCTCAGGATCTCCTCTTTCCTGAGAACAAGGCCTCGCCATCTCCCCCTGAGATGGATACTCCCGCCATCTGCTTCGCCAAGCTCTCCTGTGACGACAACAGGTTCTCTAGCTCCAGAAGGGAGGGTTGAGTAGCCCATCCTTGCACGGAAGTAACGAAGGGGACATACTCCTTCCTCAAGCCTCAGAGTATGTGCCGCTTCAACTTCGCCTCTGAGATTGGCTCTTCAGGGTCCAAGGCCGAGATCTCCCCACACAGGTTCTTCACCTTCAGGAAGAAGGTGGATATCGCCATCTCGCCTTGAGTCGACTTAGCCAACTCATTCTCCAGGAATTGTAGCCGCGCTACATTCTTCTTGTTGAATAACCCATCGAGGGCTATCCAGATCTCAGACGTTGACTTGCAACCAATGATGTGGTCGAATAAGTCAGGTGAAATGGATCTCTTCAAGGTGAACTCCGCCTTGGCGTTGGTCTTCCTCCAAGCTCTCACAGCTTGACCATTGTCTTCGATTGGAAAGACTTCTGCCTGCTCTTCTCCTCCAATGACCTCACATAGGTCCTCTCCAAGCAGGTAGCTCTCCAAGCAAGACTTCCACTTCTTGTAGTTGGTCTGGGTGAGCAGCTCAATTCCAAGTCCCCTAGCATACCCTCCTCCGCCGTCCTTCTTGGTTGCTCAGTCCTTGTTCCCACTATCTCTCTGATACCTTGTGAAATATATTGTAGTCGGAAGAACACGTCAACCAACAGGAGAATAAGGACACCAATAGATGAACACAAGCTTTCACAATAATAACTCTGGCAGCTAGTTACAAATTAACAAGGCTGAATACAAGTTGCATCCAACTTGAATCACAACAGCCAATAGTAGGAAGAACTTGGTCACGGACAAGGTCCGCTTCTTCTCCGGAGCACCCCGCGCAGGTGATACTCGCTCCTCGCTACCGCCGGCGTTAACGCTAGCACCCAGCGTTAGCTCTCCAACTCGCAAGCTCGCTGCTCGCACTCCAAGCTACTCGCACGCTCGCTGCGCTTCGCTTCCTCCACTTCTTGCTACCGCGTGCGCTAGCCACTAGCGCCGGGCGCTATCTCCGAAGTAGGTACTCGCTCCTTCCTTCTCTTCTCGCTAACGCAGGCGCTATCCACTATTGCCGGCGCTATCTTGCGAGTAGGTAACTCGTCTGCCGAACTTACTCCAAGTTCGATGCTCGCCTGGAAGCGCTTTGGTATCTCTAACTCGCTCAAAGTTGAGGATACTCGCCACTTTCAGAATCGATACCATTTATGGGGGGTACCCCTCTATTTATAGGCAAAACAGCGGGTGGCGAGAAGGAGCTAACGCCGGCGCTAGCTCACTTCAATTCTAACACGCTGCACATCAGATCTTCTTTCTTGGGCTTCTCTCTCTGACTCTCGCACAGTGGACACCCCTATGGAGCTTCATCTTCAGCTACGCCCGGAAGATGGGTTTCCACTTTTCGATCCTACTCGATACCGCCACCTCGTGGGGAGTCTCGTCTATCTCACCATTACTCGGCCCGACATTGCCCATGCTGCTCATGTGCTGAGTCAGTTTGTTAGTGCGCCCACCTCTGTGCATTATGGCCATCTGCTGCGGCTCCTGCGCTATCTCCGGGCGATGACCTCTCGTGGTCTATTCTTCTCCAGCAGTAGTTCTTTACAACTATGTGCTTACTCGGATTTCACCTGGGCTAGTGATCCTGTTGACTGCCTTTCTGTCACTGGTTTTTGCCCGTTCTTGGGTTCTTCACTTATTGCATGGAAGTCTAAGAAACAGACTGGTGTTTCTCGTTCCAGCAATGAGACTGAGCTTCGAGCCATGACTACCACGGATGAGGATATTATTTAGCTCCATTGGCTTTTTGAGGATCTTGGTGTCTCTTCTCCAGATCCCACTCCGCTCTACTGTGATAACGCCGCGTGCCATTCAGATCACTCTAAACACGGTGAAACATTCACTCTCCAAGCATATCGGGTGGATGCTTTCTTCCTGCATGAGCACTATAGTCAGGGCACTCTTGCCCCTTCCTTTATTCCTTCCGAGCAGCAGATTGCAGATTTGGTGACAAAGCCGCAGACGAGGACCCAACATGCCTATCTACTGTCCAAACTCTCAGTGTATGATCCCCCGTGAGTTTGTGTGTGTGTGGGGGGGGGGGGGGGGGGGGGGGGGGGGGGGGGGGGGGGGGGGGGGGGGGGGGGGGGGGGGGGGGGGGGGGGGGGGGGGGGGGGGGGGGGG
>JAWHQI010001683.1:0-61094 GCA_033032865.1 Dactylorhiza incarnata
CGAGAGATTCCTCGGTAATCTCCCAAGGGCAAAGATCGAGCAAGATGTGCAATGTCAGTATAGGGCCGGCAACACTCTGGTGGGCCTGTCCGCAGTAGTCTCCCGTAAACGGGGGGATGCTACGTACACGTCCTCAGAGGGGGAAGGATCGCACAGACGAGGGCAATCCTTCAACACATGGCCTATACCTTGACATAACAAACACCTAATACAATGCTCAGCGTTTAAAGCAGTCATGGCGTCGATTATCCGCAAAGTGTCAGAAAGATGACACTCGGCTTCAGAATACATCACAGAAGTATGTTGATAACAAAAATAAAGATTCTTTGCAAAAAAATACTACACACAACAAGTAAATCTGAAAATCCTGCTTTAGAAAAGTTAAAAACTAGAGAAAACAACAGAGCAAAGAAAATTAAGAGGCTAAAATTTTTTTTTTTTTTTTTTTTTTAAAAAGAAAAACAAAACAAAGTTGAAAATGGATATACAAGCGAAAAAAGAACTACAATCTCTCGTCTACCTCTCAAGAAAAACTCACACGACCGTGTTCCCGGCAACGGCGCCAAAAACTTGATGGCGCAAATCTCACATACCGCTATAGGCGGTAGCTCGACTGCGACACGAAACGGCAGTGTACCGATCGTTCAAGTAATATAAAATGGGAATGAATCCCCAAGTATCGATCTCTTGAGGAACACAGTAAGGTGGAGTTAACGTTCGAGAGGACTTGAGATTGAAGTCCTAAACGTCGGATGGAATGCGGGGAAGTTGGTTGGCTTTTGGAAAATAAAATAAAAGCTATCAACTACTCCTATGCATGCCGCTATGCAAAGCTTCGCTTGGCGGGATGGAGACTAGGCAGGCCTTGAGCGCGCTGCGTCGCAAGGTCGGATGGACGAGAAAGCAAGCGGAATTGAACAATGCAGGCCTTGAGCGCGCTGCTTCGTAGGTGGGATGGAATACGGGCCGCGATGCCACGCTTCGGTAGCGGATGGACGAGTAGGCTAATGGATCGAACTATGCAGGCCTTGAGCGCGCTGCTTCGTTAGCGGGATGGAATACGGGCCGCGATGCCACGCTTCGGTAGGCGGATGGGCGAGTAGGCTAATGGAATGAGGGTCATAAGCACCTCTTCGACAAGCACGCCACTAGCAATTGCTAGTGCGGCACCGGACACGGTGGTGGAGTGGAAAAGGGATGGTGGCGCTCCTCAAGCAACTCAAATAACAAGCATTTCACAAATACAAGAAATATATGGAAATACAAACTAGTTCAAGTGCAACTTCATCAACGACATAGATCTAGCTATTACAACAATCATAATAGGAGAACAAGCAAGAAATCGACCGAATCCGAAGGCTCGTTGAAGATTCACGGTTGGAATCGTCGGGTTGTCAATTCGCGTCCAAGCTCGGTCCGCAACTACGTCCGGGGTAGAGAGAGCTGTCACGACTCTCCAATGGACCCGTCTTCTTCGTGTCACGATCCGGTAGAGGTTGCAAACTTCCTCTTGCTTGATGGTAATGGCGGCTAGGTCTTCCTTTGGAGCTCTTGGATACAAGAGAGGAGGCCGAGAGGAAACTCCGGCTCAAGATTGGCGGCGTGAAGAGCAAACCCGGAGCACCTCCATATGGTGGGCGACGGTGGAGGGGCGAAATCGGAGCCTGGAGCGAGAGAACGGCGGCAGGAAATCGAGATCCCCGACCTAAATCGCGAGCAGGGAATTTATAGGCGCTGGAATTAAACAGTGCGCACGTCAGTGTGCACGACCAGTGGTCGTGCGCACTAGAATCCTGTGATCGTGCGCTCTGCCTGGACGGAACCTGCGAAGACAGAAATTATAAAATAAATGTTCGCACGACCAGTGGCCACGACCGGTTTCGTGCGCACTATCGTAGGTGGTCGTGCGCACTGGTTCAAACAGAACTCAAGAAATTGATGATAAGTGCGCACGAACAGTGGCGCACGACCGGTGGTCGTGCGCACTATCGTAGATGGTCGTGCGCACTGCACAAAACAAAGCAACTAAACCAAAGTGCTAAAAAAGTGTTATGCACACGACGGGCGCACGACCAGTGGTCGTGCGCAATAGAACCAGTGATCGTGCGCAGTGTTCCTGTGCAGAATTGCACCGAAGCACCTGCACGACTCCTGTTCTAGCGTACAACCACTAATCCAGCTACTGAAAGTGGCACCTAACAGTGCATGAAAACTACTAATGAAGATAAACATGAAAACACACCAAAATGGGCCTAGAAGTGCACATAGCAAGTGATAACAAATATAAGCTAAAACAAGGCTAAAGTGCAGTGGAATGACTAGATAAACGGCCTAGATGAGTCCATATATGTGTATATAATCGGGACTCATCACTTCCTCTAGCTAGTATGGAACAAACACAGGAAGAGAAGGACATACAAGCATCCACCATTATTCAAGAAAATCTCTCTTGTAGCAAAACCATGGAAATCATTGGAATTGACTTAGCCAAAGAGAGCAATTCATCAAGAGAAGATGAAAATATTCTCTATAGAAGGAAGGCCTAGAAGACGACAAAGGAACGTCATGTTCACATCTTGCCTCTTCCGATTGTGTTGTAAGAAAGTCTAATTCTTATCTTATTTCCATATACAAAAAATGGCTAACATAAATGAGAATAGAAATTAAATTGCTAATAAGTGATTACGTTTAGAAATAAAACTTTGAAAACAAATGTGAATGAACAATCCAAAAAGGTTGTGTTTGAATCTCAATCATGCTCTTCGTTTAAAACTATACACCATATTTTGATTATAATAATATTAAAGAAAAATTCAAGGATTTAGAAAAAGAACTTTTATTTCAAAAGACAAACGAAAAATTAATAAACGAAAATAATATTCTCTCTCATAAACTAGAATCTTTAAAATCACTCTTTCAAAAAGGATTAAATAATTTTAAATATCTTATTTCTAGTTTATCATCAAACATGTGTAAAACTTCTACTAGTATGTTAAAGCATATTAAGCATGCACCTAGTAGAATGTTTAATCACACAAACACAAGGATTTCTAACCCACATTATGTATCTCCCAAATTAAATTCTAATGTACACAAATTTCCTATGAAATATAATTTCAAAAGTGATTATTATTTTAAACCTAAGTTTAATGAATATGGAAATTTGATTTATAATATTAAATCAAAATATGAATGGAGACCCAAAATAAAAAATGAAACATTAACTCCACTTGAAAGAATTTGTTCATTATCGTCTCCCAAAAATATCACGCTATATTTGGGTACCTAAAGGAACCGTTACACTTGGTTCCCTTTGGATACCCAAATCTATCATCTACTAGTATCATCCAAATGCATGAAGTAGAATATTTTCAAATTGAAATATACAAATTTCTACTTCATGATGTGCTTTAATGTCTTTTCTACTTTTTCTTTTTGTTTTCTTTTGAACTATCATGTCATGGTCATCCTATACAATATTGAAAATATGATCTTATCTCTTAAAAGCTTAATATGTTTATAAAATCAATTGATCAAATTCAAAAGTCATATCTAATTTTGATGACCTATCTGTAAAACCCTGCCAGTACGAATAGTATAACAGTAGGTCCCGCCGGGACCCCACGCCATACAAACCACACTAGCTAGGAGTTAAAAGGTGATAAGCAGAAAGAACTACAACAGAGTATACTAAACACTAGCGGAATCATAATGATTTAACATTTCATTTAGAACTGTCCACTATCATAGGAATGAAACCATAAAATAGAGTTACGGCCTTAAGGCCTTACATTCACGAATGTACAAAACTCAGAACATACTTTCGCACGCAGCCGGCAATACATGAGAAAGCAGAAAAGGGAGGCTGGCCTTCAAGGGCCACTCAGCAAAAGGCCACCGCCCGCTATTTCCCACTAGGCTCACCTGCACCTGCATAAGAACATTCCACCAAGCGGTGGCAAACAAAGTAACGGTCAGCGCAGCTGACCAAATTATAATGAACCCACCCCTTTTCCGGGTGGCGGAGCTTCTACCCTGCAAGCAAGCCATACTAGCACAAGTACTAATATAAAGAAAGTGCAACTACAGAAGGTGAGGTTTCAAGCACAATCAATCTTCTAGGTTGAGCATCAAAAAGGAGGGAACCTAGGTATGCACATGATGTTGGTTGGGTTCACCCGAAGGTTCCCCACAACCGCCTAAACAACCGCATGAGGCTATTTCAACATCAATTCCACAAAACACTCCACCGTAAGGAACATCGCCTTAGGTGGGGAAAAAGAGCTTTTGGTCGGTCTAGGTAAATCACCTTCCACGACCTCTCCCATGATCACACGGCTTCCATGAGGTAGGGACCTCTTACCGATCTGCATGGAAACGGGTTCGGTTTAGCTTTGCCCGTGCTCTAATCGTCGCGATCTATCGCACGACGCGGGTATGGCTTCACCTCGGCCCGTAAGGGTTTAGCACTTTCAAGTGCAACACAAATTATATGCTACGCACCTAACCCCTTCGCAAGGATCTAGGCTTCACAAATACTCAACAAGGGAGGTACAATACGCTCTGCATCAATTTCGTGGTGAAGGTTTGCCTTCATCCTATCTCAAAGCATGGGGCTTTCGTTAGGATCTTCACAAGACGCCTACACTTAAATCCCGCAATATTATAGATGATTTCACGGAGTCATTCTCCGGCACGCATTCTAGGCTTAACCTAAATGCAACGTTGCAAATCAAGCATCACCGATTCGGCTCAAGGCCACGAATAGGCTTCACACAAAATGCCTAAATCCGCACGACTACCGAATTTCTACATGCAATAATGCCGAGGATGGACACAAT
This sequence comes from Dactylorhiza incarnata, assembly GCA_033032865.1. Lineage (NCBI taxonomy): Eukaryota > Viridiplantae > Streptophyta > Magnoliopsida > Asparagales > Orchidaceae > Dactylorhiza > Dactylorhiza incarnata. Next base: position 4,842 of record JAWHQI010001683.1, read on the forward strand.
CTACCCGGAGTTCCGAAGAACTTGAGGAAATCCTACACTTCACCCATTTGGTGAAAGGGATTCCTCATGCAAGCATAGAGAAATGAAAGAGAGGACAATCGGCAAGTCCAAATATCGGGAGGAAGAATCGTTACCTAGAAGCGTTCTTCTTAGCCATGGATCTGAGATTTCACATGGAGGGAAAGGACCGCATCGGGCTGCACTCTCCAGATCTGGAAACCGCTCGCGAAACGGAGCTCCGGAGCTCCGTCAATGGAGGGATCTCCTCTTCTTCTTCCTTGCCTCCTTCTTCTTTCTCTATCCTAGGAGAGAGAAGAGCCTTGATATTATGAGGATAGAACCCCTCTCAAAAGCCATAATACCCTCCATCCATTCATCACAGCCGTTGGATTAGATTTCAAGAATTTTGAATGGCCGGATCAACTTCTCCGTTCATTTTCGCGGAGCAGAATAAACAGTGTGCACGCTCACAGGCGCACGGTCACTGGTCGTGCGCGAAGAACCTCTGGCCGTGCGCTTACACCCTTTCAGCCGACCCCTATTCCTCATAATTAATGCACGATCATGGCGCACGATCACTGGTCGTGCGCGTAGAAAGCCACTGGCCGTGCGCGAGGAGCAGGTAGGGAAAATTCAGCCTACTTCGAGCGCAGCACTACCATTCTGCCTACTTCGATAAACTACGATTTTTTTGGGGTGTTACAACTCCACCTCCCTTAAAAGAATTTCATCCCGAAATTTCGAAAACCATAGTAATAGAAAATACAGTTAAAATTACCTGAGGGGATTAGCTCGGGGTACTCCGCGAGCATTGTTTGCTCTCATTCCAAGAGAGTTCCTCTCTTTCGCAATTATTCCAACGGACTTTTACCATCCGAATGGACTTGTTCCGCAACTGCTTCACTTCAGTGTCTTCAATGCAAATAGGCTTGACTTTCGTCTCTAGCCCACCATCTACCGACACTTCGTTGACAGCAACAAACCACATTAGGCTCTTTGACAGCCTTCCGCAACACAGAGATGTGGAATACATCATGCAGCCCGCTCAACTCAAAGATAGAGCAAGCCGGTAAGCAGCTTCACCGATGCGCTCCAAGATCTCGAACGGTCCTAAGTACCTCGTACTTAACTTTTTCAAGCGTCGGATCCTTGATACTCCTTTGAACGGTTATCTTGAGATAGACCCAGTCGCCAACGGAAAACTCGACGTTTCGGTGATTTGCGTTGTAATATTTTGCCTGCCGATCCTGGGCAATGAGCAAGCGCTCCCGAATAGCCCGGATCGATGTATTCGCCTCATCCACGTCTTTGCATTTTAACAACTTAGTGTCGCCCGTTTCAGCCCAAGACAACGGTGTGCGACATTTCCTACCATAGAGAGCCTCGAAAGGGGCCATCTTTATACTCGCTTGATAGCTGTTGTTGTAAGCAAATTCGATCATAAAGAGATGGTAATGCAGGACGACGCGTAGGGTTTGCGCGCCTGTCGGCTATTTCTAGGAAAACCCTAATGCATGCAATTACAAAAAAATAAAATTGAGAGAGCGTTGCACGAACTTTGAGAAATTAAGCAACTAGATTTTTGCAAGCATAAATTTCTAATTTTGTTCAAAATGAATTTTCTTGAAAGTATGGTTCAATTCTAAAATCCGGGGACGAAAATTCGCAACTTTCATTCTGTTCCCCTTGTCGTAGCAAACGGAAATCGTGAACTCCAAATACGTTTCTGTTTGGAGTTTTCGACGTAGCGTTCGCTGACAAAATTCGGGCGAAAACCCACAATGAATCTAATAACCTAAAGAGGAAATATAGACGCACACAAAGGAGGAGAAAGGAAAAAGTTACCCACGGAAAGAGGCGTCTTTCCGCAATCGAAGTCGACGGCGATCCCGCGAGGAATTCCTCGTCACCTTCGATCTCCTGCTCCGAAGTCGGCCGCTATCGCACTCGGCACTAAGGAGAAATTTCACTCACTCTCACACGAAAGTGGTTCCACGGAATCTCAAACACTCGCTAGTGTAAGGAGGCCACAAACTAACCCCTCAAATTCATTCACACTCATGAGGCTCCACGAAATCTCACACGCAGGAGGCTCCACGAAATCTCACTCACATAAGAGCTAAACTTCACTTGTTATTCACCGAGCATTCCACTTAACTCACTCCATCAACTGGAATCCATACCAACAGTAACATTAAAGGTAACTGTTCATCATCAACATTCCATTCTCAAGCAAGGAATCGAGAACGCAAACAATAGAGCGATCTCAATCTCACGGTAACAGGATTAAATTTCTAACACTCAATAAGACTTTAATCCTCTTAAACAGCGACTGGAAACCAACACAAACTCAGAACTCAAACAGGAATATAACATCAACAGGACATCAAATTCCCTATTCATCATCTTCCACCGTGGAAGCAAACACAATACGCAGATTAACATCAATATTTCTCTCCCTCGCAAAAGATCGCCCACTGCTCCTCTTTATAGGGTTTACACCGGCAGAAAAAAGCTGAAATCCGCAGCAAACCTTGATGGCGTCGTGGAGAAAAGGCACGGAGAAGTTGCCGTCAACCGTCGGAGAGGAGATCGTGGCTGCGGGTCATCTCCTGGAGCAGGCGCCAATGGCAGAAGCAACGTACGCGGGATGTCTTCTGGTCGAACGAGGGATGGATCGGTTGGTGCTGTTGAACCGGACTTAGGTCTTCAAAGGTAAATATATATATATAACTATATGTGGCTATATATATATATATATATATATATATAAAGAAGCGAAATACAATAAATGCTTTAAACAAGGCTACGCACGCAGGCGTGCAAAAATAAAAACGCAAATTAAATAAATTGCGAAAATAACAAATTAAAATGCAATAATTCAGGGTCGGTAGAGGTCCGGACGAGTGCGGCGTCGGGCACTTTTGCGTCGACCTGATCTGGGCTGGTCTCCACCAGATGGTCCTCCCATCTCTTTCCGAAATCCATGGCGCACATCCTCAGCATGTCTTCCATCATCCTATTGGTCCTTTCGGTCTGTCCATCCGTTTGCGGGTGGAAGGCTGTGCTTAAACTTCAGCTTGTTACCCAATAGTTGATGAATCAGCTTCCAATCATTCGATGTGAACCGCCCATCACGATCACTGACGATGCTACGGGGAATCCCGTGCAACCGTACGATGTTATCCACGTACAACTTTGCCAGTTTTTCTATAGAATCATCCTTCTGGTTCGGAATGAAGTGTGATACCTTTGTCAGTCTGTCCACGATCAACCAGATGGCGTCATTTCCATGTTGTGATCTCGGCAACCCGTGCACGAAATCCATCAAAATATCATCAAACTTCCATTCCGGAATCGGCAAGGACTTCAAAAATCCACCGGGACATTGACATTCCGCCTTCACCAACGCGCAAGTATTACACTTGGCCACGTAGAGGGCAATGTCCTTCTTCATACCCGGCCACCAGAAAAGTTTCTTCATGTCCATGTACATTTTCGTGCTCCCAGGGTGGATCGAGTACTTGGTATGATGAGCCTCGTACATCAACTCCGCCCGTAGAGTACCAATGTTTGGGATGCACAATCTGCCCTCTTTCCACATAAGGCCATCTTCGAAGGAGAAATCAGCGTTTAACCCATCCACGGTTTCCGCTTTGAAGCGTTTCATGCTCTCATCCAGCTCCAATGCTTGTCGAACTCGGTCGGCAAGGTCGTATTGAACCTCCGTCCAGTTCAAGCATGCTGAAGTAGACGCTCTTCTATCAACGCAAATGATCTCCATTTCTTCCAGTTCGCGGATTAGACGCTCATCGTGCATCAAAATCCAATTTGCTTGAGCGGGAGCCCGACGACTCAACGCGTCCGCAACTACATTTCCCTTTCAAGGAGTATATTTGATGTCGAAGGTGTAGTCCCCCAGGAGCTCCATCCACCTCCTCTGACGCATATTCAACTCCCTTTGATCCAGCAGGTACTTGAGGCTCTTGTGGTCGGTAAAGATGTCGATCTTCACGCCATACAAATAATGCCTCCAAAGTTTGAGAGCAAATACCATGGCCGCTAGCTCCAAATCATGGATCGGGTAATTCCTCTCATGAACCTTCAATTGACGGGAGCCGTAGGCAATTACCTTTCCGAACTGCACTAGGACACAACCCAAACCACTCCCCGAGGCATCGCTATAGATTTCGTAGCCTTCCGTACCACATGGCAAGCATAGGATGGGCGTCGTGGTCAGACGGCTCTTCAGCTCTTAAAAAGCTCGTGCGCACTCGGGCGACCAAACGAACTTATGATCTTTCCTAGTCATTTTAGTGAGAGGGAGTGCAATCCTCGAGAAGTTCTCCACAAAGCGCCTATAATAGCCGGCAAGTCCTAGGAAACTTCGGACTTCCGCTACATTTTTCAACAAAGGCCACGCTCGGATCGCTTCTATTTTCGACGGATCAACTGCAATTCCTTCTCCACTAACAGCATGACCAAGGAATGCTATAGACGGTAGCCAAAACTCGCACTTGGAGAACTTGACATATAGTTGCTCCTCCTCAAGGTGCTCAAAACTGTGTGCAGATGCCCTACATGCTCCTCTTTCGACTGAGAGTATACCAAAATGTCGTCGATGAAGACGATCACAAATTGATCCAAATACTCTCGAAATGTCCTGTTCATTAAGTCCATGAATACCGACGGTGCATTAGACAGACCGAACGGCATCACCGTGAACTCATAGTGCCCAAAGTGGGTACTGAACGCTGTCTTTGGAATATCACATTCCCTTATCCGCAGTTGGTAATAACCGGACCTTAGGTCCAGTTTGGAGTATACCGTCGACCCAACCAGTTGGTCGAATAAATCATCGATTCTTGGAATCGGATATCGGTTCTTCTCGGTCAACTTGTTTAGCTCTTGATAATCGATACATAGACGCAAGCTCCCGTCCTTCTTTTTCACAAAGAGGACTGGCGCACTCCAAGGCGATGAACTTGGACGTACGTAGCCTTGCTCTAGCAGCTCTTGCAATTGGACCCTCAGCTCTGCCAATTCCTTTGGCGCTATCTGGTACGGTGAGCGGGCCACAGGTTTGGCACCTGGCACCAACTCGATACAGAAATCAATCTCTCGCTGAGGCGGAGCCCCAGGGAGTTCGTTAGGAAACACGTCAGCGTACTCCGCTACAACTGGGACGTCACACAACCTGGGTTTTGGTTCCGAAGCCTCCAACAAAGTGAAGAACAACTCGACGCCTTTTCTCACCGCCTTAACCACTTGGAGAGTAGACATCAGCGTCTTGCTCGCTCCTCGCATACCGGCGAACGTGGTTTCGTCTTCGTGTTCTTTCCCAGAGTGATATCCTTTGAATTGCAATCTATGCATGCTCGCTGCTCTGAGATCCAGTCCATGGCGAAGATCACATCGAATTCAGCTAACGGTAATAACGATGCTTCCAAATCGAAATCCTGATTTCCGATAAGCACCTTCACACGGCTCTTCCTATCCGCACTCATGCGAGATCCATTGGGTAGCACTACTTCCAATCTATCCTCTACTAAGGTAGACGGCACTCCGATTCACACCACAAAGTCCTTGGACAGAAAAGAGTGCGATGCACCCGTATCAAATAGAGCTCTTGCCGGATAGTTGAAAATTAGGACGAAACCTAATTGTACACAAATAAAGCATAGTCGTACAACAGTATGAATTATATAAATAGCTGTAAAAGCTAGCTTCTAATTCGTACCTGTGACAACATCAGTCTGTCGTATAACTTCTTGCTGGCCAAGCGAATAGACTCTCGGCTGAGTCGGGATGGGCTGGGAAGCCGAAGACTCCGCAGCTTTACCCTTTTCCGCAGCACGAGCATAGTCCAACGCTCGGTTCTCTGCCTTCGGGGGACCAATTCGACACACCGCGGCCTTGTGTCCCACCTTCCCGCAGGTGAAACATGTGATAGGACTCCGCACAGTCGTTGCTCCCGAAACATTTGAGCGAGATTGCTCCGCCGGTTTGAACTTCCATTTGTTCTTTCTGAACTCTGACTTGGACTGAGAGACCGGCGCATGAAACTCAGGTTTCTTTGCCACGGTTTTTGCTTGTACCCTCTTCATGTCCAACTCTAGGGATCTGGCAGTTTGGACCATCACATGGAAACCTAACGTCATTGGGCCTGCAAGGAGCAGCCTCAACTCGTCCCGAAGACCTTCATAGAACTGGTTCGTCTTTGTCTCTTCATCTTCCATCATAGTCCCCGCATAATGACCCAGTTTAGTGAACTCGTGCAAGTACTCATCCACTGAGCTGTCGCCTTGAGTTAACTTCAGAAACTGGTTCTGCAACGCAATGCGTTGGGCAGAAGGAATATACCTTTGAAGAAATGACTTTGAGAACTCCGCTATCGTGATCTCGGTAATCTCCTTGCCTCCAAACTTGTGCACTTCCTGTTCGGCCACCAACGCTCTGCCTCTCCGTTAAGGAGGAAGGTGGCTAAAGTGACCATCATAGCTTCTTTTGTTGCTGTCGCCTTTAGAATTTTTCTAACCGTTGACAGCCAGTCCTCCGCCTCCGTTGGGGATCCGGTCCCCGATAAAGTTGGAGGGTGGAAGCTTAGAAAGTGTTGCAGTTGTTGATCACGCGCTCGCGCAATGGCTACACGCTCTACAGGACGCTCCACTCTTTGCACCACCGCAGGTTCCACTGCAGCCATTGGCACAGGGGTCTCAACCCTCGGTTCCACCGCAGGTTCCACTACAGGTTCGATCACCGGGGCCGCATCTGTTTTAGGCGTAGCAGGTTGTGCAAGCCTTTGCGGTTGAGCATTGATCATCGCGAAGACAGCTTCTGCGATTAACCTGATCATCTCAGCAGGAGGAGTGGTCGCTGGCACTTCGGCCGACCCACTACTTTCAGCAGTGTTACAGGGTTGAGACGGCCCCGCACCACTCCTAGTCACCTATAATCATGTAAGACACAATTTAGTGACTGAAAACATAGCAAACAACAATTGTGGAACGCTCAGGTTGCGCAAACAAGTATGTTTTTCCATTCCTAAGTGGACGTTCTTATTAGTTTTTGTCGTTTTAGGTGAATGCACATCCCGTGCACACCACCCCTTAAAAGGAATTCGTCCCGAATTCGCAAAACTACGGATCAACCTCCCTTTGATACCAAATTGTAACACCCTGCTAGTACGAATAGTATAACAGTAGATCCGGCCGGGACCCCATGCCATACAAACCACACTAGCTAGGAGTTAAAAGGTGATAAGCAGAAAGAACTACAACAGAGTATACTAAACACTAGGGAAGCATAATGATATAACATTTCATTTAGAACTGTCCACTATCATAGGAATGAAACCATAAAATAGAGTTACGGCCTTAAGGCCTTACATTCACGAATGTACAAAACTCAGAACATACTTCGGCACGCAGGCCGGCAATACATGAGAAAGCAGAAAAGGGAGGCTGGCCTTCAAGGGCCAACTCAGCAAAAGGGCCACCGCCCGCTATTTCCCACTAGGCTCACCTGCACCTGCATAAGAACATTCCACCAAGCGGTGGAAAACAAAGTAACGGTCAGCGCAGCTGACCAAATTATAACGACCCCACCCCTTTCCCGGGGTGGCGGAGCTTCTACCCTGCAAGCAAGCCATACTAGCACAAGTACTAATATAAAGAAAGTGCAACTACAGAAGGTGAGGTTTCAAGCACAATCAATCTTATAGGTTGAGCATCAAAAAGGAGGGAACCTAGGTATGCACATGATGTTGGTTGGGTTCACCCGAAGGTTCCCCACAACCGCCTAAACAACTGCATGAGGCTAACAACATCAATTCCACAAAACACTCCACCGTAAGGGACATCGCCTTAGGTGGGGAAAAGAGCTTTTGGTCGGTCTAGGTAAATCACCTTCCACGACCTCTCCCATGATCACACGGCTTCCATGAGGTAGGGACCTCTTACCGATCTTCATGGAAACGGGTTCGGTTTAGCTTTGCCCGTGCTCTAATCGTCGCGATCTATCGCACGACGCGGGTATGGCTTCACCTCGGCCCGTAAGGGTTTAGCACTTTCAAGTGCAACACAAATTATATGCTACGCACCTAACTCCTTCGCAAGGATCTAGGCTTCACAAATACTCAACAAGGGAGGTACAATACGCTCCGCATCAATTTCGTGGTGAAGGTTTGCCTTCATCCAATCTCAAAGCATGGGGCTTTCATTAGGATCTTCACAAGATGCCTACACTTAAATCCCACAATACTATAGATGATTTCACGGAGTCATTCTCCGGCACGCATTCTAGGCTTAACCTAAATGCTACGTTGCAAATCAAGCATCACCGATTCGGGCTCACGACCACGAATAGGCTTCACACAAATTGCCTAAATCCGCACGACTACCGGATTTCTACATGCAATAATGCCGGGGACGGGCACAATCTACCCGGAGTTCCGAAGAACTTGAGGAAAGCCTGCACTTCACCCATTTGATGAAAGGGATTCCTCATGCAAGCATAGAGAAATGAAAGAGAGGATAATCAGCAAGTCCAAATATCGGGAGGAAGAATCGTTACCCTAGAAGCGTTCTTCTTAGCCATGGATCTGAGATTTCACACGGAGGGAAAGGACCGCACCGGGCTGCACTCTCCAGATCTGGAAACGGCTCGCGAAACGGAGCTCTGGAGCTCCGTCAATGGCGGGATCTCCTCTTCATCTTCCTTGCCTCCTTCTTCTTTCTCTAGCCTAGGAGAGAGAAGAGCCTTGATATTATGAGGATAGAACCCCTCTCAAAAGCCCTAATACCCTCCAGCCATCCGTCACAGCCGTTGGATCAAATTCCAAGAATTTTGAACGGCCGGATCAACTTCTCCGTTCATTTTCGCGGAGCAGAATAAACAGTATGCACGCTCACAGGCGCACGGTCACTGGTCGTGCGCGAAGAACCTATGGTCGTGCGCGTACACCCTTTCAGCCGACCCCTATTCCTCATAATTAACGCACGATCATGGCGCACGATCACTGGTCGTGCGCGTAGAAAGCCACTGACCGTGCGCGAGGAGCGGGTAGGGAAATATCAGCCTACTTCGAGCGCAATACTACCATTCCGCCTACTTCGATAAACTACGATTTTTTTGGGGTGTTACACTATCTATCTCTCTCATATTCATTATCTATAAATATCTTTTATTATTCATATAAATCAAATTCTAAATTTGCTATAAGATATTTTAAAATTAAATCAAGTCATTAGGCTATTAAGCTTTTTAGCCTTCACCAACAAGTGGTTTAGAGAAATAACATAATCTACAAGAAAGTTCAAGATCTAAATAAAAACTCAGCTTTCAATATGGTTGTTTTGTTCACAACAAAAAAAATTATATTGCGTTCACTCCTTGATGTCAAACATGATCTAAACCATCACTATTGTTCACCTATCAAAAATCACATGTATATATTCAAAATTCTTAATTAAAAGACAATCACTAAAATGTATTGAAAGAATTTATCTTCATAATTAATATTGATGTCACTCGCACCACCATGATCTATTGATGCCCATTGCTAAAATTCTCTAAAATCATATATCATAACTCACATCAAATATCTTCTAAAAACAACTATTTCTATCACATCCATATGAATTATATGATGACAATTGATATTATAATTGTTTTACCATGGTTGGTGTATTATGTGTGTATTATGATTTATTTCTAGTTTAGACCTTTGAATCATCTTGATATCAAATAAAATAGAATCGTCACTCCATTCTAGGTCTATAAGTTGAAACACTATCCCACCTTGGTATAACATTAATCTCAAACTTATCATACTAACATTGTCGCCTAAAGAATATTTGTGTCTATGTTAGGCTTTATATGTTTACCAAGACATACATGCTGGGTATTCTCATCTAGGGCTTATCCATGGTATTCTTGTGCATGAACATTATGGTTAATCACTAAAATCATGCATATTTGATTTGTTCATTCATGTCATCTCATGCAAAGTTTAGTTGGTAAAGTCATATACAAAATCGCTAATGTTTCATGAAATTTGCACTATCTAGACATTTCCTAAAAATCTGAAATTTCAGCATGAAACTACTGTTTGGACACTTAATCAAGATCAACAAACAAAAATTTCAAAATCATCAAAAATCGTGTACTATTTCCTGCGCTAGTGCTAACGCCGGTGCTAGCGCACCTATGTGTTTTTCTGTATTTTTAAAATTTGAAAAATCCCTAAATATATATTAATCTATGTGTACTATTCATTTATGCACTTTTGCTTTTATTTCATTTTTGAAAAAACAAATACAAAAATACAAAAGCTAAATTACAAAAAATACATTTTGCCTTTTTTGGTTTTTGTCATTTGTTTAAATTCTATTTCTAAAAGAAAAATCAATTATAAAAATATAAAAAAAAAACAAGTATAAAAAAATTATTAATTTGAACTTAACTTTTCTATTTACATGTATCTTGCGAAAGGGTGATTTGGGCTATCATCCCATCATATCACCTAGTACCGGGCGAACCTCTGACAGGGTAGTCCTCGGGAAGTCCAAGATCAGATTATAAGAGTTCAAACTTTAAATTAAAATTATTTCGCAAAAATATCAAAAATACTGTATGGACTTTATTGAGAAAATCAAGCATGATTTAACCCATCATTTATAACTTCTATAATGTTGCAATTTATCGTTTCAAACTACTTTGAACATTGTTTTCTTCATGCTTTGATATATCTATTAATATGTGCATCAATTATATTGAAAAGTTGTGTAGAACTATGCTTAGCATGCCTCTATGTATGAGTAAATGTTTTATGTTTGATAATGATCGCTATTCACTCACTTATTTTGGCATTGTCTACTTATGTGTTTAATCTAAGAATGTTTGTGTATGTTTTCTAATAGTACAATGAATTAAAATTGCACAAGTATCTTACCTACACAACCTTTGTTTGCACTTTAAAAATTTAGAAAAGTGGTTATGTTTTTATAAATTCTATTGGTTTGCAAAACAAGTGTATTCGGAGAACTTTGTACAAAACAAAAATCATAAAATAAAGTGACAAAGATAACTCCACCAAGCACTACTTGAACCTCCTGGTAAGTCTTAATAAGCATTGTGAGGTTGTAAGACCCCTTTTTTTTCAAACCCGGGGTCTTAGGCCCAGAACCGCCGCTTTGCAGTGACCCCTTCACTCGGGAAGGTCACCACTACAAAACACCGATCCTGCCGGCCAAATCGATCACAAAGAAAAGTGCATAAAATAAGACAAGTCCACAGAATCAACATGAAAAATAAAAGCATAAAGGTAAATGTCCACAGATATAACTGAATAAAGAGATAATAAATATTACAATAATAAAGGGCTCGCGCCCTGTACATCATATACTCACTACAAGATCACTCGCGGAAGCTAACTCCTAATCACTCACTGATCTTGAATCCTGTGCTCCTGTACTTCACTGATCTGCCTCTGTCTGCATCGGCCTCTGGTGTTGCTGCGTCTCCTCGATCCCCTAAAATGATATGGTCCACCGACTGTTAGTCAAAAAGTCTAAGCCTTATGTTCCCCACCCCCAATGGCTCCTAGGCACCGTGAGGGAGGACGAAGCGGAGGAAAGCAAGGGGTATAAGAAAGAGCAGGTGACAGTGGTACAGGAAATGTTTCTACACTACACATGTGTATATATATATATAACTGAAGCAGTAAAGGGGCATAGTAAGAGCAGGTAAAGAATAAGTAAACTGCAGTAAGTAAAGACAATAGTAATAGAAAAGTAACCATTGATTTATAGGAATGCCCATACAAATATATAGACCAAGGGGTCGTTTAGCAAGGCCTATCGTATAAGAAGTCCCATAACCGACTTATACGATAGGGGTAGGGGTTGAAATGCAATGTTTATGCTATGACAGGCAAGGTATGCAGTTATGCTATGTTCATACAAGTGCAACTCACCCACTTCGACTCTATGCACATAGACCTTTAGTTCCCCCTTTTTGGAGCTAGCTAGAATCCCAGGATACTCCCGTAGTGGCAAATGGAAGCGGTGGGTTGGGCCTCGCCCACCTCTAGGTTGGTATTCACACTACCTAACCTAGACCTATCGTACGCCTCAACGCAAAACCGCGGAGCATCTGTGTACTCTTACTGGCTGGACCACCAGACTTTTAAGGCTAAGTGCAAATTCCACACTTGTCGAGTCAACGTATTGACGTCGGAGTGAACGACCATCCAATATCGAAGACACACCACATTCATGCACATGAAACATGTTCTACTATATCCCGAGCCATAAAATCCCCGGGCTAACCTGCCCGTCATCATATCCTTCCGAGCCACCTGCTCGCCGGACCAACCCGTCCGCACCAACAACATTACTGAGCCACAAGCTCACCAGACTAACTAGTCTGCTGCTACAACCACGGAGCCTACCACTCGTACAACCAAACCAACTAACCTCCCGTAACTACGGGGTATGCGTGTGTGTTATTAAGTTCATCTTGTACATCAACTTATCCTTACAATTTATGGTTAATTTTGGACTTCCCGAGTGATTACCCTGTAAGGGGCTCGCTACGGTACTAGGAACTATAATGAGATGACACCCTAAAGTTCCCTTTCTCAAGACACTTAGTGTTGTTGGTATCTACCCATAAGATTACCCCTTCCTTGTTATTACACTTGAGTTAAACCTAAGTCCTTTATGACACGCTAGGGAAAAGGCGATCCTTCGTCAATCCCAAGCACTACCTTACCCTTAACTCACCAAGCACTCTTAATACCTAACTCCTCTTTGGTGACCTCAATCTATGCATCCTGACCATGTACACCAACTACATGTCATTCTCACTTAGTAGGCCACTAGTTACCCAAGATCCACAGTTTTACTATACGCAGACCAAACTAACTATATGAAGCTCACAACTAGTGGCACTCTAAATATTCATCCAACTGACCCAAGATATTTACTGGGGGTCTATCATGATGTTATAAGACTAAATCCAGAGAATCATAATTTTCCTTAATTATTTAGTATTTATTTTAATTTATCCAAACATTTGCCAAGTAGGAAAATGAACATGAAGTGTAAGTAAATCTTAAGATATGGCTCTCCAAAAATTATGATAAATCCAGGATGACTTAATAACATAAAAAACAGTATATCATAATTTTACAGTAAGAAATTGTCCTCTAATTTAATTAATTATCATCTATCCAAAATCATAGTTTTATGAAGAAACCACCAAAAGGATCAACACTAAAATTATGGGAAAATTACCAAGGTCTTATATTCACCAGAAAAGGCTACTGACTAAGTTTCAGATTTTAAGGATATCATTTTCTCACCAAAATAAATATTTTAAGAAAACCTCAAATTAAATAAACTGTGAAGTAGCCTACTGATTTAAGTCTTCAAAAATTCTATAAAAATTCACAGAAGTTCCTAATGTTCTGTATTGTCCTATCACCAATTTGCACAAAATATCAAAGAGTATTGTCCCCTCAATTATTTTTCTTAATCCTAAGACAAAATAAATGCCTTGTGAATGAAGTACTTGTTAAATCATTTCAATAATTACACAAAAATTACCAAAGGTGTATATCATGATATTAAGGACACTACCAAAGTTTCATTATCATCCAAGACAATTTAAGCATTCAAATTGCTCTTATAAGGAATTTCCCTAAAGGGACTATGATCTAATTCAAAGGGAATAATTGCTCATAAATTTTTCATAAAATTGACTAAGGCCTATTTACACCCTATGAACTTATCCACCAAGTTTCATAACCATCAAGGGACTTTTGACCACAAGGTTATAAACGCACACCTAGGAACAAAACTAGTGTTCTAGGGCTTAATCACCTCTACACCACCCCAAACCACTCATGGGGATACTTTAGATGATCCTAAACCAGTGGACAAGGTTCCATCTCATGGTGAGGAGATTTGACCACAATACCCCAAGATAAACATCATGCCCTAATTTTGACCTAATTAGACCCAACTTATGTTAACCAATTTCGAAACTAAACCAGTCCCAATTGGGTCGAAATTTTTACCAGGGTCAGTTGATGACCCTAAGAAGTACCCACCAAAATTTGGAGGGCATTTGAGGTCATTTGACCCAATAATTAATTATTATATGATTTATGAAATTATTACAAAAACCTTAGAAATATTTCTCCTAAAATTCCCATCTTTGGATATGATGTGTGTGTAGGTATAAGTAGACTATGTTTCAAATCTCAAGTCCATATCATTTCCCAATCAAAAGTTATTCAAGAAATGGTGGTTGTCCTACACTAGGGACCAGCCCCACCAAAATGGACCTACAGGGAGCTACAAAACTCCTTTTGGGGTGAAATCAATTTTAAAATAAAGTCGACTCCAAGGGCTACAACTTTGGTGTTGACCACTTTTCTGTAGAGGGGCCTACGTATTTTCTATAATTAAATCTAGGTACAACAATACTTGTGACAGAAAAATACAAATATCAATTAAACTAATTACCAGATCTGTGCACAGATCATAAAGCAAAATCATGGGGAAGCTGGTCATCTTCCTCCTCCAGCCAAGGGTGGAGATTTACTCGACCTGTTGCCTATCTACCATGGTTTTCCCGTCCACCCACGCCCCTCCCCGGCCGGCCAATGCCACCACCACTTTCCTTGAGGTGGTGGCCAGCGGTAGGAGGTGTTGGCCGGCCGGTGGTGGCCGAAACCAGTGGTTTTGGCAAGAAGAAAATCTCCAATAAAAGGAGATTTTGGCCATGAAGATGGAGGACCAATTGGCCCCAATCCTTGCCGATTTATGAAGTAGATCTACCCACTAGAGAATAGGAGAAGAACCAGACCTTCTTGGAGCCTTGAAGCCTTGTCGTTTGGCCCCCCACCATGGCCAACCTTGGAGCTTGGAAACCATGCCGATCCGAGCCTCCACTGCATGATTCCTTCTGAAAAGTTGGGGGTTTCACTCCTCTCAATATTTTGAAGGTGATAGAGAGATTAATCGAGGGAGAGGGAGGGTTATACCTTGAATGCCATTAATGGCCATCAAAGGGGAATTTCGGTCATGGTAAAAAACACCCAAATCAGCCCCCATGTGGGCTGGAAAACCCCCTAAACTTCTTGTAACAGCCAGAGGAGATGAATCCCCATCAATTGGGAGATCAATTGACCTCCCTTAGCCATGAATGCCATTACTCCTCTCTTTCTCTCTCTCCACCATTTTTGGGGAAAATGAGATTTTCTCTCTCCTGGCCAAATTTCTTAAAATTGAATGGCAATTTCAGTAATTCCCAACCCCATTAAGTGGTGGACCACCACAATTGAGTCTAGCCCAAGTGGATTGGGCTTGATTAGGTCAAAATAGGTCATTTTGACCTAAATTTAGGGTGGAGTTGACTTTGGTCAATTTGACCATTTGGGTTGGCCCCAATGGGTGGTTAGTGACCCATTGGCCTCCCCTAAGGGTTAGGAAGGTATAGCTAGGGTCAATTTGGCAAAGTGGAGGTCAATTGACCCACAGTAGGGCAATTTGACCAAAACAGGGCAAGAGTTGACATAGGTCAAATTGGCCAAAATGTTGGCCCCATGATGGATCCTTTTGGTCCATTGTGTCCCTAATAACCTTATAAGGGTAGGGGAAAGGTCAATTGGGCATGGTGGAGGTCAATTGACCCTAATTCGGCTACTTTGACCAATTTGAGGTTAGGTTGACTTTGGTCAATTTGGCCTCTTTGGTTGACCCCAATGGGTCCTAGATGCTCTGAGGGACCCTCCAAAGGGTTAAGTGTGCCATGGTGGGGGTCAAAGGGTCAAGGTAAGGCCCTAAAGTCTAACCCGAAGCTTGGTAACTGGAAATTGCTATTTGCAGACCAAGGTGCTCTTCTCCTTCAAGCCTAAGGCCAAGTGATCTCTTCAAGCTTCCTAGGGTTTTGTCATGACCTAGTCATGACAAAACCACTATAGGGGTCTAGTTGTTTGGGGGATGTTACAAATCCCAATAAACAAAAAATAATAATTTCGTCCCCGAAATTCAGGTTAGGCTTGCGGGGTTTTTCACCTAGAGTGACTGAACGTAACATCCCCTAAGAATTGAAATTATTCCTGACTCGAAGAGCACCGACTATCTCTGCTACATCAGTTCTAGAGGCTCCCTGATAAGCTTCTCATGTCCATGATTTCTCCATAGGACCTTGATCAGCGGGACCTTCTTGCGCCGCAAGACCCGTATCTTCGTGCCATCTAACCGGACCGGCTCCAGGTGAATCAATCAATCGGGGCTACCGAGCCATCTATAATAAAAATTTGCTACTCCGGCCGTAGTAGAGATTTCCTAAAGGAGGAGGCATGGAAGGCATCGTGCAATCCTGATAACTCCGGCGGCAACTCCAGTCTATAAGCCAACAGGTTAATCCACTCCAGGATCATGTAGAGCCCCATCTATCTCAGACTGAGCTTCTTCCGCCTGCGAACCTGTGAGACTCCATGCATCAGACGTATCTTCCGGAACAAACGGTCTCCAACCTGGAACTCTACTTGACGATACCACACATCATAATACCTGACCTGGCTGCTCTGGGCCCCATCATCCTAACTCGAATCAGCCGCACCTGGGTATCTATGTCCTTCACAAATTCAGAGCCGAGTCTCCTTAAATCCTCATCCTGGGTCCAAGATGGTGGAATCCTGCGCCTTCGTACCTCTGAGGGTGGAAAGCTGTGTTGACGTCAACCCAGAGCCAAGATAAGCCTGGACTGATCTTCACTCTTTGGATGTACACCGTCCAGCCTGATTCGACACGATCGTCCTGGTCACACTACAATAACAGACAAACTGCTCAACAAATCCCACCAAACACCAACGGGAGCGTTCTTCCAGCCCGAGGTGACCCTAGCTACCTTGGTCAGTTTATCCTCGATGTTCCAAATAAACTTGTGCCCGGAGTGGGGATGTGGTAACTTATGTATGAAATTCATAATTATGTCCTCAAACTTCCACTCTAACCCAGGTCGTGACTGTGGTAGTTCTCCAAAGACTTTTGCACTTATCCTTCACCGTGCATCACGAAACTTATGACGTCTCTCTTTATTTCGGGAAACTACATGGTCTGGAAAACACCATTTCTTCGGTGACTAAAGTAATTGTTTATAAGGGTAGACAACGCCTCTAAAAAGTTTTCTCTACACGTTCTGATTCTTATTTCTTCCCGTACGTCCGAGTACTCAAACAACTCAACTCTACAACTTATCCAGTTCTTACCACTGATGGAACTGATCAGATCGTCAAGCGTCCCAATTATCCTCAAAATTTACGGGGTGCACTTGTGAATCTTATGAACATATGTTAAACAAACAACACTAGTATCAATGTTTATAAGATGACTCCCGATCACTTTCTATGTGGAGTTTGATTCATAAGGTATACGGGTAAAATCTTTTGAAACCTTAAGATTTTTCACAAGTCAATTTCATCACGGAAATAACATCACGTTTATTTCACAAAAATCCTATCACTTCCGCATATGCTAGTCTTGATCACTTTCAGATGATCCAAAGTAAGATAAACTTAGATCGTTCTTATCATAGTAAACTCAAACACTATATTCTAATTCCAAATAGTCATCGTCTAAGATCTTTGGTTATTCATCATCATAGCTCCCAAGGTATAGGGCTATTATTGTAGTTAAAATTTTTAACCATGACAGGGCGTGATTTTTAA
The DNA here is from genome assembly GCA_033032865.1 of Dactylorhiza incarnata. Taxonomy (NCBI): domain Eukaryota; kingdom Viridiplantae; phylum Streptophyta; class Magnoliopsida; order Asparagales; family Orchidaceae; genus Dactylorhiza; species Dactylorhiza incarnata. The sequence goes on from JAWHQI010001683.1 coordinate 22,591, forward strand.
CAAATCATAAGTTGATCACTTCTGAATGCCCAAAACCACAAGAACTTCCAATTATAATTAGAGCTTGCACGACCTATTTTCGGTTCCCAACTTCCAGAAGGGCATATGCATCTCTAAGTGACTAAACCTAGCAACTTTACATTTCCAATGATTCAACTAAGGTCAAGTTGTTGTTCGATCAATGATGTCTATCCATTGTCCTGGTAATACTACAGATCATGATTCCCAAACATACTGTTACACCGTCTCATCTTTGTCCAAGCAATATTGAATAAGATCGACTTCAAAGTCATCATATCCCCGACATAGCACTTGCTAAATTAGATTTAAGGGACACCCAAGTCAGTAACTAATTTGCCCAATAAACAAAAGGACAGCCCCAATAAACAAAAGATAAGCCCCAATAAACAAAAGATAAGCCCCAATAAACAAAAGATAAGCCACTATCTATTTTGGGCTGAATATCTTCAATATCACCAAGTTATATTCGTCCCAAGTATGCAATCAATCCTTAGGGCACACAACCTTAGACTTGGGGTTCTATCTTGAGACTCATTGGTATACTCCACACCTTAGACTCCTCTAGGTACCTTCTACGACAACCTTATCAGGGTCAAAATGTCACCCAATCCCAAACGGGTCCCTCTTGAACTTCAATTCTCATCCGACCCTCGGTGTTTGTCATGGTGGTTGTCTTAATGTAATCCTGTCACCGGTATGAGGGTTGAATCTACGAGTCTCATACCATTCTGCTTATGTGTCAACTCTCTTTCTCTAGCCTCTTTGGGGTATCCTCGTATCTTCACCAAAAGTTATACCTACGGTCTATTTCAGACTAGGTCATGGTATAAATTGTCATGGTATGTCACGTGTCCTAGTGGAGTTTAAATAAAACTCGTTGACTAAAGGACTATCTAAGAGATCTTTGCATCCAGAGGTATTCCCTGCTGGGGGCAGGGTTTGCCGCTGGCTACAAAAGAAAACTTGACACTCGTAGGGGAAATTGACCAAGAAGATTGAGTTAAAAGTGGACATTTCATGTGATTTCCCCATATGGGCACACCACTGCTTCCGCTGCTAGTTTGTCCTCAAACTAAGCTCGCGTGGGGTGGCCCAGGGTTTGTGGACTTCTCTTCTTCGGATCGAGGTTCGCTCTGATACCACCTGTAAGACCCCATTTTTTTTTCAAACCCGGGGTCTTAGGCCCAGAACCGCCGCTTTGCAGTGACCCCTTCAATCGGGAAGGTCACCACTACAAAACACCGATCCTGCCGGCCAAATCGATCATAAAGAAAAGTGCATAAAAGAAGACAAGTCCAGAGAATCAACATGAAAAATAAAACTATAAAGGTAAATGTCCACAGATATAACTGAATAAAATGATAACAAATATTACAATAATAAAGGGCTCACGCCCTGTACATCATATCCTCACTACAAGATCACTCGCGGAAGCTAACTCCTAATCACTCACTGATCTTGAATCCTCTGCTTCTGTACTGCACCGGTCTGCCTCCATATGCATCGGCCTCTGGTGTTGCTGCGTCTCCTCGATCCCCTAAAATGATATGGTCCACCGACCGTTAGTCAAAAAGACTAAGCCTTATGTTCCCCACCCCACACCCAATGGATCCTAGGCACCGTGCGGGAGGACGAAGCGGAGGACAGCAAGGGGTATAACAAAGAGCAGGTGATAGTGGTACAGGAAATGTTTCTACACTACACATGTGTATATATATATATATAACTGAAGTAGTAAAGGGGCATAGTAAGAGCAGGTAAAGAATAAGTAAAGTGCAGTAAGTAAAGACAATAGTAATAGAAAAGTAACCATTGATTTATAGGAAATCCCATACAAACCTATAGACCAAGGGGTTGTTTAGCAAGGCCTATCTTATAAGAAGTCGCATAACTGACTTATACGATAAGGGTAGGGGTTGAAATGCAATGTTTATGCTATGACATGCAAGGTATGCAGTTATGCTATGTACATACAAGTGCAACTCACCCACTTCGACTTTATGCCCATAGACCTTTAGTTCCCCCTTTTTGGAGCTAGCTAGACTCCCAGGATACTCCCGTAGTGGCAAACAGAAGCGGTGGGTTGGGCCTCGCCCACCTCTAGGTTGGTATTCACACTACCTAACCTAAACCTATCGTACACCTCAACGCAAAACTGCGGAGCATCTGCATATTCTTACTGGCTGGACCACCAGACTTTTAAGGCTAAGTGCAAATTGCACACTTGCCGAGTCAACGTATTAACGTCGGTGTGAACGACTATCCAATATCGAGACCCACCACCTTCATGCACATGCAACATGTTCTACTATATCACAAGCCATAAAATCCCAGGGCTAACCTGCCCGTCATCATAACATTCCGAGCCACCAGCTCGCCGGACCAACCCGTCCGCACCAACAACATTACTGAGCCACAAGCTCACCAGACTAACTAGTCTGCTGCTACAACCTACGAGCCTACCGCTCGTACAACCAAACCAACTAACCTCCCGTAACTACGGGGTGTGCGTGTGTGCGTTATTAAGTTCATCTTGTACATCAACTTATCCCTACAATTTATGGTTAATCTTGGACTTCCAGGAGTGATTACCCTGTAAGGGGCTCGCTACGGTACTAGGAACTATAATGAGTTGACACCCCAAAGTTCCCTTTCTCAAGACACTTAGTGTTGTTGGTATCTACCCATAAGATTACCCCTTCCTTGTTATTACACTTGAGTTAAACCTAAGTGCTTTATGACACGCTAGGGAAAAGACAATCCTTCGTCAATCCCAAGCACTACCTTACCCTTAACTCACCAAGCACTCTTAATACCTAACTCCTCTCTGGTGACCTCAATCTCTGCATCCTGACCATGTACACCAACTGCATGCCATTCTCACTTAGTAGGCCACTAGTTACCCAAAATCCACAATTTTACTATACGCAGACCAAACTAACTATATGAAGCTCACAACTAGAGGCACTCTAAATATTCATCCAACTGACCCAAGCTATTTACTGGGTGTCTATCATGATGTTATAAGACTAAATCCAGAGAATCATAATTTTCCTTAATTATTTAGTATTTATTTTAATTTATCCAAACATTTGCCAAGTAGGAAAATGAACATAAATTGTAAGTAAATCTTAAGTTATGGCTCTCCAAAAATTATGATAAATCCAGGATGACTAAATAACATCAAAAACAGTATATCATATTTTTACAGTAAGAAATTGTCCTCTAATTTAATTATTTATCATCTATCCAAAATCATAGTTTTATGAAGAAACCACCAAAAGGATCAACACTAAAATTATGGGAAAATTATCAAGCTCTTATATTCACCAGAAAAGGCTACTGACTAAGTTTCAGATTTTAAGGAAATCATTTTCTCACCAAAATAAATACTTTAAGAAAACCTCAAATTAAATAAACTTTGAAGTAGCCTACTGATTAAGTCTTCAAAAATTCTATAAAAATTCACATAGGTTCCTAATGTTCTGAAATGTCCTATCACCAATTAGCACAATTTATCAAAGAGTATTGGCCCCTCAATTATTTTTCTTAAACCTAAGACAAAATAAATGCCTTGTGAATGAAGTACTTGTTAAATCATTTCAATAATTACAAAAAAATTACCATAGGTGTATATCATGATATTAATGATACTACCAAAGTTTCATCATCATCCAAGACCATTTAAGCATGCAAATTTCTCTTATAAGGAATTTCCCTAAATGGACTATGACCTAATTCAAAGGGAATAATTGCTCCTAAAATTCTTATAAAATTTACTAAGGCTTATTTACACCCTATGAACTTATCCACCAAGTTTCATAACCATCAAGGGACTTTTGACCACATGACCTTCACAAGGTTCTAAACGCACACCTAGGAATAAAACTAGTGTTCTAGGGCTTAATCACCTCTACACCACCCCAAACCACTCATGGGGATACTTTAGGTGATCCTAAACCAGTGGATAAGGTTCCATCTCATGGTGAGGAGATTTGACCACAATACCCCAAGATAAACATCATGCCCTAATTTTGACCTAATTAGACCCAACTTAGGTTAACCAATTTCCAAACTAAATCAGTCCCAATTGGGCTGAAATTTTTACCAGGGCCATGTGATGACCCTAAGAAGTACCCAACAAATTTTGGAGGGCAGTTGAGGTCATTTGACCCAATAATTAATTATTATATGATTTATGAAATTATTACAAAAACCTTAGAAAAATATTCTCCTAAAATTCCCATCTTTGGATATGATGTGTGTGTAGGTATCAGTAGACTATGTTTCAAATCTCATGTCCATATCATTTCCCAATCAAAAGTTATTCAAGAAATGGTGGATGTCCTACACTAGGGACCAGCCCCACCAAAATGCACCTACAGGGAGCTACAAAACTCCTTTTGGGGTGAAATTAATTTTAAAATAAAGTAGACTCCAAGGGATACAACTTTGGTGTTGACCACTTTTTCTGTAGAGGGGCCTAAGTATTTCCTATAATTAAATCTATGTACAACAATACTTGTGACAGAAAAATACAAATATCAATTAAACTAATTACCAGATCTGTGCACAGATCTTAAAGCAAAATCGTGGGGCAGCTGGTCATTTTCCTCCTCCAGCCAAGGGTGGAGATTTACCCGACCTGTAGCCTATCTACCATGGTTTTCCCGGCAACCCACGCCCCTCCCCGGCCGGCCAATGCCACCACCACCTTCCTTGAGGTGGTGGCCGGCGATAGGAGGTGTTGGTCGGCCGGTGGTGGCCGAAACCGGTGGTTTTGGCAAGAAGAAAATCTCCAATAAAAGAAGATTTTGGCCATGAAGATGGAGGACCAATTGGCCCCAATCCTTGCCGATTTATGAAGTAGATCTACCCACTAGAGAAGAGGAGAAGAACCAGACCTTCTTGGAGCCTTGAAGCCTTGTCGTTTGGCCCCCCACCATGGCCAACCTTGGAGCTTGGAAACCATGCCGATCCGAGCCTCCACTGCATGATTCCTTCTGAAAAGTTGGGGGTTTCACTCCTCTCAATATTTTGAAGGTGATAGAGAGATTAATCGAGGGAGAGGGAGGGTTATACCTTGAATGCCATTAATGGCCATCAAAGGGGAATTTCGGTCATGGTAAAAACTTCCCAAATCAGCCCCCATATGGGCTGGGAAACCCCCTAAAATTCTTGTAACAGCCAGAGGATATGAATCCCCATCAATTGGGAGATCAATTGACCTCCCTTGGCCATGAATGCCATTACTCCTCTCTTTCTCTCTCTCCACCATTTTTGGGGAAAATGATATTTTCTCTCTCTTGGACGAATTTCTTGAAATTGAAAGGCAATTTCGGTAATTCCCAACCCCATTAGGTGGTGGACCACCACAATTGAGTCTAGCCCAAGTGGATTGGGCTTGATTAGGTCAAAATAGGTCATTTTGACCTAAATTTAGGGTGGAGTTGACTTTGGTCAATTTGACCATTTGGGTTGGCCCCAATGGGTGTTTAGTGACACATTGGCCTCCCCTAAGGGTTAGGAATGTATAGGTAGGGTCAATTTGGCAAAGTGGAGGTCAATTGACCCACATTAGGGCAATTTGACCAAAATAGGGCAAGAGTTGACTTAGGTCAAATTGGCCAAATTGGTGGCCCCATGATGGAGCCTTTTGGTCCATTGTGTCCCTAATAACCTTATAAGGGTAGGGGAAAGGTCAATTGGACATGGTGGAGGTCAATTGACCCTAATTCGGCTACTATGACCAATTTTAGGTTAGGTTGACTTTGGTCAATTTGGCCTCTTTGGTTGACCCCAATGGGTCCTAGATGCTCTAAGGGACCCTCCAAAGGGTTAGGTGTGCCATGGTGGGGTCAAAGGGTCAAGTTGAGGCCCTAAAGTCTAACCCTAAGCTTGGTAACTGGAAATTGCTATTTGCACACCAAGGTCCTCTTCTCCTTCAAGCCTAAGGCCAAGTGATCTCTTCAAGCTTCCTAGGGTTTTGTCATGACCTAGTCATGACAAAACCACTCTAGGGGTCTAGTTGTTTGGGGGATGTTATAGAGGTTGAGCACCTTGGAAAGAATAGTAAAGTATCTTGTGCAAATCATATTTTTCATTCAAAATAAAAACCACTTATTCTTAAGTACACTGGATCACTAGTCTCAACATTAAAAATAAAATATGTGATCCCCCAAGCACTACTTTGCACCCTGATAAGTCTTAATGATCATTGTGTGTGCAAAGCACCTTGGTAGTTGTACATTTTTTTTGTGCATTGAAGTGCGTGGAAGTAAATTATTTGTGTTTATTGTGCTCTTTACTTTACATATCTCTTGTATTTTTTATTAAAACATTTGTTTACTCTATTCAAAATACACTTATGTGCACATCATTATCTTCCATAACACTTCTTCTCATGAGTATTGGATCCTAATGCAAATTCTATACTACTCTTTATTTATGAAATGCACTAGATAACCTAGCATGCTTTCTACAATGTTTGGTATGTTTGAAATTGTGAATTAAAATAACATTATAGTAATCTCTTTTTGATAACATTATTTCATGCTTGGTTACATTATTGTTAAATTTAAACATTTTAATTGAACAAAGATTTACAAAAGCATCTTCTTTATGAAATTTAACTCATATATTTTTATGGATCATCATTGATTACAATAAGATGTTCTTGTATTTCGATAAGTCTTCCGCATCATAACCATATAGTATGTTTTACCTTGAGCTTTCATGCTTACTTAAAGTCTTTTATTTTGTGTGCATCATCACTTGAATCTTCAAATTCCCTTCTTGCAACAAGTAGTAGACTTGCTTGGTAAACTCTATATTGGTTGCTTTTAACATAATTTTTTTTTTAAAAAACTGATTTATTTATATTAAAATATTGTTAACTCTGATTTATTAATGGACTTCAAAATAGCTATGTGAGTGTTTTCATAAATTCAAATTAAAATATAAATCTATAGGCTATGTCATTAGAATTAAACGCTTAATTTTTTCCAATAATTATTATCCATGACTTCATTTCTCACCATAGCGGGGGCGTAGGGTTGTACACATTAGATAACCTTTATCTCTAGTCATGTCTTGTCCTTAACCGGGGAGGGTTCCAGTGGGGCATTGCGAGGCACTGGGGGGAAAGAGTGCTAGGTTGAGTTGTGTCTAGTGTTTGCATATGGGACTGATGAGTCCCAAATATATACACAATTATGGACTCATCTGGGCCGATTTTTCTCGTCTTTGCACTTCACTTTAGACACGTTTTCACTCATATTTGATTCCCCATGCTAAGTGCACCTTTAGGCCCATTTTTGGTGTTGTTTCGTATTGTTCTCTTTTAGTAGTTGCTATGTATTGTTAAGTGCCACTTTTAGTGGCTGGATTGGTGGGTGTGCTGGAACAGGTGTCGTGCAGGTGCTTCCGGTACAAATCTGTACAGGAACACTGCGCACGATCACTGGTTCTCTTGCGCACGACCACTGGTCGTGCGCCACTGATCGTGCGAAGTTAACGTCCATTTATGAGTTCTGTTTAGGCTTATCGCACGACCATTTACGATAGTGCGCACGACCATTTACGATAGTGCGCACGACCATTTACGATAGTGCGCACGACCACCGGTCCGTGCGCAATCGGTCGTGCGAACATGTATTTTATAAAATTTCTTTCCTTTCAGGCTTCACCCAGGTAGCGCGCACGATCGCAGAACTCCAGTGCGCACGACCACTGGTCGTGCGCCAATGACTCGTGCGCAGTATTCGTTTCAGCGCCTATATATACCCTGTTCACGAATTAGGGCGGGATCGGGCTTCCGGGAGCGGGTTCTCCAGTCCGTACGCCGTCGTTTTCCTTCTCCAGACACCTCCCCTTGATCTTCTCTGCAGGGGGAAGTCATCTTTGGTCATTCTCGACATTCCTCCATCATCCGGAAGCATTCTCCACCACCCGCAAGCACTCAAGCAGCTGTTCTCCATTTCCGTCCGGTGAGAAGAATAGAAATCCTGAGGTAGAAGACGACGGGGAGCACGTGGAGAGATAGTGACAGTCTCTCAACGCCGGAAGCACAGTCCGCCCAAGTCTGGAGGTAGCTCGACAACCTACCATTCCGGGCGTGAATGGCCGCTAGTCTTCATCCATTGGTTGTCTTCTTCTTTTCTCCTTTTGTTGTACTAAGTAAATCATTTGACTTGAATATGATGATGGTTAGTTCTAAATGCTTTGGTTGTTTCCTACTTGTTCTTTAATATTTGCTTGTGATCCCTTTCACCTCCACTCACGCACTCATCATGTTCGATTCACGTTAACAAGAGTTAACGGTGATTTGTGAAGAGGTGTTTGCGACCCTCACTCTCCGCACTAGTGACCACTCCATTCGCATGCGCACCGTCCATCCGCCTCACGAAGCTCGGCATTGCGTTTGCCCAACTCGGGGATTTTTCCCCACTATTATTACTTGCGCGACCGGTGCACTTGCCGAAATTATCGCATCAAGTTTTTGGCGCCGTTGCCGGGGAATGCAGACGTGATGAATTCGTCTGCGTGAAAAATCGTTGCACAAGGAACTTTTCTCTTTATTAATTTCTTTGTTTACCTCTATTGTCTTTGCTTATTTTTGATATGCATATTTCTTTACCTCGTTCTTTCCATCGTGCGCTAATCTCTTGGATTTCAAGTATTCCTAGCATGACCTCCATTCAGGAATACATCTATCAAGGAAGTTTAAATGATCTAAAGGTTCAAGCACAAAGGAACGATCATGACTTCGGGATCTCCTTCGACATCATTGAGTATATGACTGGGAACTGCAAGTTTAGTGGGGATAAACATGAAGATGTGGTACAACACGTGCATAACTTCTTAGAAATTTACTACACATGTATATTCAGTGGAGTTGAAAACGACCCGCAAAAGATCCTAGCATTTTCATTTTCCCTACATAATAAAGCCAAAAGCTGGTACTGGGATTTCCCGGAAAAGAGAGGCGACCTCATGGAAGCATCTCGAGGAGGAGATTTTTGCATGAGTTTCAACACCGTGCCCGAGTGTTGGACAAGTACAGGGAACTCATAACCTTCGGTCAGGGAAAGGAGGAGACACTAGTTGATGCTTGGGAGCGTTTTCAATCCCTGCATCGGGGATGCTACCGTGAAGAATCTATCAGAAGTCTTTCTAATTCAGATTTTCTATTTCGGCGTGTTGGACAAATTCCGTCTGTTATTCGATGTGGGCAGCCGGAGGGGCCCTGTTTAATAAATCGGGGAAGGACGCGTGGGAAGTGGTTGTGAATATTGTTCACACCAGCCAGCACTGGAGTCATGTCATTCTTTCCCCCAGAACTGCTGAAGTGAACGCAGGTAACATTCCTCGGAGCAGCGGGTCATGTGCCGTCAGGGCAAACGGAGCCGTTAGCAGCTTTGGTGGTCGGGATGCTGGATAAAATGAATGACCAATCTTCCGTAATTCAACAGCTTCACTCCACTATAGGGATTCTTACCAATGTTGATTCTGGGCTTGCAAGTCAGCATCCGGAGTCTGTGAATACCATGCGATTGAGAAGCGGTAGAGGTGTTGACAATCCTCCTCGATAGGAACCACTTCTGAGGCCCACTGACAAGTGTAATTCAGACACGACCGAGAAGCAGACTCAGATTCATGTTTGAGCCAGACCTTGTGAGCGAGGCACAACCCTCGGGAAGTGTTGTTCACCCCCCATTCCCCCACAGGTTACGAAACGAGAAATCCGAGAAAGCAGTTCCGCAAATTCCTGGAAATAATGAAAGGAGTGCAAGTGAGCATCCCTCTGATCGAAGCCATATCTCAAATGCCGAGCTACTCCAAGTTCTTGAAAGACTGATTTCGAAGCGGAGACTGTTGGAGGATCTCAAGACTATCGACCTCACTGAGGAGTGCTCCGCCATCATCTCCAATATGCCCCACAATAGGTGCAAAGATCCGGGCAGCTTCACTATTCCGTGCAGGATCGGTCATCACAGTTTCAGCCAGGCGCTCTGTGATTTGGGAGCATCAATCACTTGATGCCGCTCTCTAACTTTCGTGAACTAGGTGCAGGGACCTTGAAGCCGACGCGGGTAATGCTACAGCTAGCTGATCGGTCCGATCAAAAAACCGTCTGAATTGTCGAGGACCTCACAATAGTAGTAAACGGCCTCGCATTTCCAGCCGATTTTGTCATCCTCGACATGAAGGTTGGATACTTTGGTGGCCATTATCTTTGGGGGCGTCCCTTTCTCGCTACAGCTCGTGCTATCATTAATGTGGAGCAGGGGGAGCTCACGCTCAGATTGGGGGAGGACGCTATATCCTTTAACGTCCACAACCCGTCGCAACTCTTCCAAATCACGGAATGCGAACCGACTGAGCTGCTTGAAGAATTCGATGACCACATCGATGTGGATTTGGATGACTGTGAGATGTGTTGGCGGCGCGAGAACTTGGGCAACGACGGTGCTCATTCGAACCAGCCCGATAGTCCACATTCAATCAGAGGGCCATCTAGTGATTCTAATGATCCAAACATTTATCCGGCTCTCAAACAACTACCGGATTCTCTAAAGTATGTTTTTCTTGGAGAAAATGCCACGCATCCAGTGATTATCTCCGCGGCTCTTTCCGCCGCCAACGAAACCGCATTAGTGGATGTGCTGAGAAAGTACCATAAAGTCTTCGGACGCTCTCTTGCAGACATTAAGGGAATCATCCCCACGGTCTGCATGCATAAGATCCTTCTTGAAGATCAGTACAAACCCTCAGCACAGCCCCAAAGGCGTTTGAACCCAAAAATGCAAGAGGTAGTGAAGGCAGAAGTGATAAAGCTCTTAGACGCTGGCATCATTTACCCAATCAGCGACAGCAAATGGGTCAGCCCAGTTCAGGTGGTACCGAAAAAGGGAGGGATCACCGTTGTTGCCAATGAAAAGAATGAGTTGCTACCTACCCGAATGATCACCGGGTGGAGAGTCTGCATCGATTACCGCAAGCTAAATGATACTACACGAAAGGATCATTTCCCACTCCCCTTCATTGATCAGATGTTAGAAAAGTTAGCGGGGAAGGACTACTACTGTTTCTTGGATGGGTACTCAGGTTACAATCAAATCTTAATAGACCCGTCTGATCAAGACAAAACAACATTTACATGTCCCTCAGGTACCTCTGCATTTAAAAGAATGCCATTCGGACTGTGTAATGCCTCCGCAACCTTCCAATGCTGCATGCTCGCTATTTCCGCTGACATGGTGGGAGACTTCCTCGAAGTTTTCATGGATGACTTTACTCTCTTTGGCAGCAGCTTCGATTCTTGCCTCGCGAATTTGGCCAAGACTTTGAAGCGGTGTGAGGACACCAATCTTGTCTTGAACTGGGAGAAATGCCATTTTATGGTGCGCGAAGGAATTGTGTTGGGGCATAAGGTTTCCTGCCAAGGGCTCGAGGTGGATCAAGCGAAGGTAAGTGTCAGTAGAAACCTCCCTCCGCCTACGTCAGTGAAAGGTATCCGAAGTTTTCTTGGTCATGTGGGATTTTATCGAAGGTTTATTAAGGACTTTTCATCCATTTCGAAACCTTTATCTCGCTTACTCGTTAAGGATGTCCCCTTCCACTTCGATGATGCATGCATGCAGGCCTTTGAAACTTTACGGGGACAACTCATCTCGGCTCCAATTTTGGTGGCACCCGACTGGAATTTACCCTTTATCATCATGTGTGACGCAAGTGATGTGGCCGTAGGTGCTGTACTCGGTCAAAAGAAAGATAAGACTTTTCACACCATTGCGTACGCCAGTCGAACTCTCAACAGCGCGCAAGCAAACTATACCACCACGGAGAAAGAAATGCTAGCCGTGGTCTTCGCCTTTGAAAAATTTCACTCATACTTGGTACTTTCCGAAGTAATCGTGTACACGGACCACGCTGCACTCAGGTATCTTTTCAGCAAAAAAGAATCCAAATCGCGTCTGATTCGTTGGATTTTACTGTTGCAGGAATACAATTTTGAAATCAAAGACAAGAAAGGGGTGGAGAACGTGATAGCTGATCATCTTTCGCGGTTGGAGTACGACATAACGGCCGACATCCCCAACAGCTTTATGGAGGAAACGAACGATTATTTCCCAGATGAAAAGTTATTCGCAATCACTACGCCTCATTCAACAGCCCCATGGTACGCTGATATTGCTAACTACTTGGCTTGTAAAACCCTTTCTCTGAATCTGTCCCCTCAGCAAAGACGGAAGCTTGCCTCTGATTCAAAATACTATTTTTGGGAAGACCCGCTCTTATTCCATACGTGCAGTGATGGAATTATTAGACGCTGCGTTCCTGAAGCCGAGTTTCAGTCTATACTGCAGCAATGCCATGACAGAGAAGCTGGCGGGCACTTCGGGGCCGTTCGAACAGCGCAAAAAATCTTGCAATGCGGATTATTTTGGCCAACCCTCTTCAGGGACGCCCATGCTTATGTCACCAAGTGTGATGAATGCCAAAGGACCGGAAATATCTCCAGGCGTAACGAGATGCCCCTCAATAACATGCTGGTCTGCGAACCATTTGATGTCTGGGGGATAGACTTTATGGGTCCTTTCCCAATGTCTCATGGTAAGCATTATATCGTTGTGGCAGTTGATTATGTCTCAAAATGGGTGGAGGCCGAGGCGGTTGCCACGAATGATGCCAGCACGGTGCTACATTTTATCCACAAGAATATCTTCTCCAGGTTTGGGACGCCGAGAACTATTATCAGCGACGGTGGTAGTCATTTTTGTAATAAGCAGTTTGTGCAGCTCATGAAAAAGTTTGGGGTCCATCATAAAATTTCCTTAGCGTACCACCCCCAAACATGTGGACAAGTAGAAGTATCCAGTCGCGAGCTCAAGCGAATAATCGAGAAATCAATACATTCAAATAGGAAGGAGTGGTCTAAAAAGGTCGACGATGCATTATGGGCTTACCGGACAGCTTTCAAAACACCTATCGGCATGACTCCGTTTCAATTAGTCTATGGCAAGGCATGCCACCTTCCTGTGGAGCTGGAGCATAAAGCATTATGGGCAACCAAACTGTTGAACATGGACATTGGAGCCGCGGCTAAGGCGCGTCGTTCACAACTCAATGAATTGGAAGAGCTCCGGCATTTCGCTTATGAAAACGCTCGCATCTACAAAGAGAAAACAAAAAAATGGCATGGCCGACACATCATCCCTAAGGAGTTCAAAATTGGGGACCAAGTGTTGCTTTACAACTCCCGTCTCCGCCTCTTTCCAGGAAAGTTAAAATCGAGGTGGAGCGGTCCTTTCTCAGTGATCGACGTCACTCCCTTTGGTGCCATCGAAATATCAGGGGATAAGGGAGACAAATTTAAGGTCAATGGGCATCGACTGAAGTTATACGATGGCACAATTATAAACGAGGAGTGTCAGTTGGTGACATTGGGAGACGAGCACCATAAAAGTGCTTACAGCTGATGCTCTGTATTTCTCTTATTTTGTGAAACTTGCTCTTTTGCACTCTTATTTAATTTCTGCACTCTTTAAACATTTATAATACAGGTATTTGGTCCAGCTTAAGGACATAAAACAAAAGCGCTGCTGGGAGACAACCCAGATTTGCTGTTTTTGTTTTTCTAACCTGTTTCAATTCAGTTTTTATCTATTTTTGTTGCTTTTAGTTGTACCATTTGCAGGTGTGCTTTGTACTTCGTGTTGGCGGATGCTGCGGATCGTGCATGAAATTAACGCCAATCTTCCGGTAATGTGTAGATTAAGTCTGGGGGGAGAATATGTTGTCATCCGCTATGCACGAGTTGCACTGCATACTAGAAGTTTGTTTATTATTTATCTTTATCATATCATTGTTTTCATGCTTCCTACACCACTTCACCCACATGAGTGCGCGCTTACCTATTTGTTTTATTTCCGAATGAACTGTTTTGGTCAGGAATGTGAATTGGGGTGTTAGCTTAGGAATTACTATTTGGAGTGCGATGTTGACTCGAGCAGTGTTCTAGTCGCATCCGCATGCTACAATAGAATTCGAGTAAAACTAGATTATCTCTATGCATTTAATTTATGTTTAGTATTTTTGCGTAGTTTTTGATTTATTATACTCAAATGGTGAATGTGAATTAAATTGGTGATAACCCGGTGTTGTGTGTGTACGAGCACTAGTCGTGTGTTGCTCGAGTCGGGAGGAAGGTTTACCTTTCTCGTGGGCTAAGAACTTGCCCCAAGCGACTCTCGAAGCATGGGCGAGAGCGACTCGTCGAGTTAAACGTGATGTAGGCCACATTTTGGCTAGTTTGAGCCTTGTCGTTCCATGACCTTTTCGCTCACCCTTGCAAGCCAAAATTGTGCCTACCACTCTTTTGTTCAGCTCCTCTTCATTCACCAAGGCCTGAAGCTTTGCCCACTTTCGCAACCAAATAGATGTTTATCTGCACTCATGTTCTTGATTTGGTGTGATTTTTTGAATCTTTGTGATGTGATGAAGAAATAAATTTTATTTCCTGTTTATGAACCAACCGGAGGATAAAAAAAATATATGTTGTTGAAATGAAAAGCTGAAAAAAATTTGTATTGACACGAAATCCTTCCGAGCTAAATAGAAAATCTGTTGGTAATTGTAAAGTAGGCCGTGTGCACACCTAGTTTTCATGATAAGTCTGGGGGTGTGTCACACGAGCATTGCTTTTGGTTTTGTGTGGTGCAGCGTTCCGTTAGCTCAATGTGGTTGCGTAGCCTTCATTTTTATCCTTGAATACCACGCCGCAACCTAAGACCCAATATAATCCTAAAAGCCCTATTGATTTGACTTGTGAGTTTGCTAACGCCGTGGACAGAGTGTGACCGGGCGAGCGTATGGTTCACGACGTTGATGGATTTCAGCGGAGATATTCCTAAACCCCGACCTTGTGCAACACCCGCCTTAGTGTCTTGCTACTTTCACACCGGGCATGATCATTCGAATTCTTCATAATTCACCAACTGAGTACAACTAAATCTCTACTTACGCTCTAATACTTTCGTAAATTAGTTAGCATAGTTAAAATCTCTTTTTACTAAATTTCTATTTGCATGCTTTTGTTACTTCGCATTATACTCCTTTGTGTAATTTTCTTTGTTAACTACCTTTTTCACACTCCGCCGAATTCGTTTGCTCAGGACGCGCAAACAGGTAAGTCTGGGGGTGTGATGAGTCCCAAATATATACACAATTATGGACTCATCTGGGCCAATTTTCTCGTCTTTGCACTTCACTTTAGACACGTTTTCACTCATATTTGATTCCCCATGCTAAGTGCACCTTTAGGCCCATTTTTGGTGTTGTTTCGTATTGTTCTCTTTTAGTAGTTGCTATGTATTGTTAAGTGCCACTTAATTTTTCTAACCGTTGACAGCCAGTCCTCCACCTCCATGCTAAGTAGGCCGTGTGCACACTTAGCTTAGAAAGTGTTGCAGTTGTTGATCACGCGCTCGCGCAACAGCTACACGCTCTACACGACGGTCCACCCTTGGAACCACCACAGGTTCCACTGCAGCCACTGGCACAGGGGTCTCCATCCTCAGTTCCACCGCAGGTTCCACTGCAGGTTCGATCACCGGGGCCGCATCCGTAATAGGCGTAGCAGGTTGTGCAAGCCTTTGCGGTTGAGCAATGATCATCGCGAAGACAGCTTCTGCGATTAACCTGATCATCTCAGCAGGAGGAGTGGTCACTGGCACCTCAGCCGACGCACTACTTTCAGCGGTGTTACAGGGTCGAGACTGCCCCGCAGCACTCCTAGTCACCTATAATCGTGCAATACACAATTTAGTGACCGAGAACATAGCAAACAACAATCAAGGAACGCTCAGGTTCCGCAAACAAGTATGTTTTTCCATTCCTAAGTGGACATTCTTATTAGTTTTTGGCGTTTTAGGTGAATGCACATCCCGTGCACACCACCCCTTAAAAGGAATTCGTCCCGAATTCGCTAAACTACGGATCGACGCCCTAAGTCCGATACCAAATTGTAACACCCTTCTAGTACAAATAATATAACAGTAGGTCCGGCCGGGACCCCACGCTATACTAACCACACTAGCTAGGCGTTAAAAGGAGATATACAAAAGAGAACTTCACTAGAGTACTAACATAAACAGAAGCATAAGGATTTAACATTTCTATTAGAATAGTCCACTATCACAGGAATGAAACAATAAAGTGAGAGTTACGGCCTTAAGGCCTTACAATCCAAAACGTACAAAACTCTTTAAACATACATCGACGCGCAGGCCGGCAAAACATGAAAAGCAGAAAAGAGGCTGGCCTTCGAGGGCCAACGCAGCAAAAAGGGCCACCGCCCGCTATTTCCCGCTAGGCTCACCTACACCTGCATAAGAAGGTTCCACCAAGAGGTGGCAAACAAAGCAACGGTCAGCACAGCTGACCAAATTATAACGACCCTACCCCTTTCTCGGGGTGGCGGAGCTTCTTCCCTGCAAACAAGTCATACTAGCAGCAAGTAGTACTAAGGAAGGTGCAAACTACACAAGGTGAGGTTTCAAGCACAATCAATCTTCTAGGTGTAGCAACAAATAGAGTTGATCCTGGGAATGCACATGATATTGGTGGGGTTCACCCGAAGGCTCCCCACAACCGCCTAAGCAATGCATGAGGCTAATCATAACATCAATCCAAAACCATGACTGTGGGTTCTCACGACCACACGTAACCAGCTAAGCTAAAGAGCTTAGTGAACGCTTGAGCATTTACCTATTGGAGGAACCCTACCAAACAGGTCTATCCCATGATCACACGGCATCCCGAGGTTTCCCCCTCTCGCCGATACGCATGGTGCGGGTTTGGTACAAGCTTGTGCCCGTTGCTCAAATCATCGCGTTAACAACAATGATGCGGGTGTAGCTTTACTTCGGCCCATTCGCAAGGAAACACCGACGGGTGATCCCAATTATAATAAGTTACGCACCTAAACCAACCAAGTGGACTTAGGCTTCACTAGAACAACCAACGAAGGAGGTATACAATGACTCACTTCAATTTCGTGGTGAAGGTTTGCATTCCACCACTCTCCAAGCAAGGGTCTTTCGTTAGGATCTTCACACGATGCCTAATCTCAAGTCCCGTAATACTATAGATGATCTCACGGAGTCATTCTCCAGCACGCATTCTAGGCCTAACCTAAATGCAACGTCGTAAATCAAGCATCACCGATTCAGGCTCACGGCCACGAATAGGCTTCACACACAATGCCTAAATCTGCACGACTACCGGATTTCTAAATGCAATATGCCGGGAACTGACACAATCGACCCGGAGTTCTGAAGAACTAGAGGAAATCCTACAGTTCACCCATTTGGTGAAAGGGAGACCTCATGCAAGCATAGAAAAAGAAAGAGAGGACAAAGAACACGTCCAAAGACCGGGAGAAAGAATCGTTACCCTTGGAGCTCTCTTCCCTGCCATAGATCTGAGATCCCACTCGGAGAGAAAGAACCGCGCCGGGCTGCACTTTCCAGATCTGGGAACGGCTCGCGAAATGGAGCTCCGGAGCTCCGTCAATGGCAGAATCTCCTTCTTCTTCCTCCTTGCCCTTTCTTCTTTCTCTAGCTTAGGAGAGAGGAAAGCTATGGGAATATGAGGGATTAACACCTCTCCAAATCCCTAAGACCCCCCAGCAAGAGCTCACAGCCGTTGGATCAAATTCCAAAGATTTTGATCGGTCGGATCGTCTTCCCCGCTCTTCTTTACGGAGCAGAATAAACAGGGCGCATGATCACTGGCACACGACCAGTGGTTGTGCGCGAAGAGGAGAAATGGTCATGCGCACTGCTTTGGACAGTGAGCATTCCGACAGCTCTCTTTGCCTCGACAAGAGCGCACGATCACTGGCTCACGACCAGTGGTCGTGCGCGTAGAGGAAATATGGTCGTGCACACTGCTTTGATTGAGAAATTTTAGCCTACTCTGAGCGCAACACTACCACTCCGCCTACCTCGCTGAACTACGATTTTTGGGGTGTTACAAATTCTATCCCTATACCTTTTGAACACTCATCTAGAGAAGTTTGAGAGATCAAAAGGATCAAATCTCCACTACCTCAAAAGGATGGACATAAGAACCTTGGATAGGTTCACCAGGGTGCTCCCCAAGAGCCAGCCCTCAGAGGCAAAGGACAAGAAGAAAAAGATGTCTAAAGGTCCCAAGAAATCAAGAATGGTTGTCTCAAGTTTTGAGTCAGAACAGTCTGATAAGGATAAAGATGATGGTGCTGATCAGGACTCTCACAGCAGTCCTCCAAAAGATGACCAAGGAGGAGTTCCTGACACTGAAGGTCATAAAGGCAATGCTCATGAGAAAGATCAAGAAGAAGAAAGAGATGATGCTGCTGATAAAGAGCATCAAAAGAATGAGGATGCTGCTAATGTTGCTGCTGATGAGGACATGTCAGAAGGACATAAGGATGATCATACTCCTTGTGATTCCTCCAATCCTTCCACTACTGATAAAAGTGTGCAGGTCATACAATCCTCCTCAGAAGAAAATGACAATGATTAAGTCCATGCTCCTGTTGATCTTCAAGGTGATATTGATTTAATCATTTTCAAGCTAGAGCAAAGAATCAAGCTAATCACTCCAAAACCAGCAGATTTCTGGGAGGATGATCAGGAAAATGATGATCCTTCATCTGAGGGGGAGCAGCAGATGAATTCTCCTGCTAAGGAAAGTGATAATGCTCCAAGTGAGGGGAGCAAGAAAGGATTGGCGCAGAAGAAAATGAAAACTCATCAGGTAAAGTACATGTCAGTAATCCCACTGATATTCACTTTTGTTAGTTATGGGGTGTCGACTTATCACCTAGAGGGGGGGGGGGGGTGAATAGGTTTTTCAAATTGTTTTGTCCCCTTTAGGTGTTCTTGTTTTCTAGATAATAGATTTAGAGTTTGAGAGAGCATAACACAGAAAACACACAAGGACTTATAGAGCATCCTCAAGACAGGGTGTCTTGAGTAGTCCTCTTTCCCTCTGCACCTACCTAGCAGTGTGCTAGGCTCGGCAAACTCTGCCAATGTCTCCATCCCGTAAGACTTACAACTCGGACCCGCAAGTCCCTGCAGCCTAGGCCCGCAAGCCCCTTCACTGCACCCGAGCCCGCAAGATCGACACTCAGGCCCTCAAGCCCTACACAGCACAGACCCGCAAATCTTGCCTGCAGCCTAGGCCCGCAAGCCCCTTTACACACCCGAGCCCGCAAGCTCGACACTCAGGCCCTCAAGCTCTACATATCACAGACCCGCAAGTCTTACCTGCAGCCTAGGCCCGCAAGCCCCTTCACTACATCCGAGCCCCCAAGCCCAACACATTAGGACCCCACAAGTCCCTCTGCCCTAGCCCTCAAGCCTCACAGATCTCAAGCCCTCAAGCTTGACACACAGATCTGAAAATAGATCTCACAGATTTGGCCCGCAAGCTTTACAAAGAAAGATTTACAATAAGTTCTTCTGCCTGGTGGAGATCGGGTTCTTTTCTTGAATAAGATGCTTCTGATTTGGAATGTGAACGACACAAATCTTCTTCAAGTTTTCTTGCTTTGCCTGATGTTGACTGGCTTCCTTACTTGAACGATTCTTAGCAGTCGATGAGACTTGACTGCAACTTGAAGAACACAGGATGATCATTTGGTTATTCCCTTCTTTCTTTCTTCTTCACCGCAGCTTGTACTATTGTATTCAAAATGCTCAGCAGGATTCTTTTTCATTCCTTCATTCGAGAGAGAGTTTAGGCATCCACTGTTCCCTTTTATAAGACTGAGATGCCGCTTAACGGTCTCTTATGATGTCCTATTCTGACAAATGCCCAAACCTTAAGAGCATGCGCTGATTAGACAATCAGGCGGCGTCATTAATTGCTGACAGCGCGCCTGACAACATTTGAATCTGTCTCAACGATATTTCCATGGTTACGACGACATAGTCAATATCTCGACGACAGGACTTGTTGTTGTCTTGGACTTGGACAGATCTTCAAGTCTCCTTCCTTCTTCTTCAGACAGAGATATCTCGATGACACGGGACATCCCTTCTGCATTGCACTTTAAGAAGAAATGAAGTCATCTAACTGATGTCAGAATAATCTTCTTGACTACTCTATATCGTCGTGATCACCTTATCTTCTCGACGACATGGTCGATATCATGTCGAAGATTGTTCTTCACCAACTGCCCGTCTTCACAGCTGCTTCCTCAGTGTTCTCGATGTCACATCTTCTTTTCGACGATATAGGTTTCATCAGTCTTATCGACGACACAACTTCTTTTCAACGATATCTTCGACACTGACCTTACCATTTCCTTTTTAACGACACGACTTCTTTTCGACGATATGGTCGACACCAGTGATCTACTTGCCTCAGTCTTGTCCCTTCTTCTCGGCATTCTGATATCATTGAGAGGTGTTGTAGTGTTGATGTTGCAATGATATCATCATGTGTATGTTATCTCGACGATAACCGACATGATCATGTTGCTTTGCTTTGCATATCATTTCAACGATATGCCTATACTTGTCGACGATATGTTCAGTCTTTTTCGACGATACTTTACTTAGTCAATTATTGAAGTACTAGACATATCATCTGATCTCTACAAGCATGAACTAGATATAACATTAAATTCTACTTGTACTTATCATTGAGCTGAGCACTTCTTCAAATCAGGAACACTGTTGGGCACTGTTCCCAACATTCTCCCCCTATTTAAAGAAGTCCTAACTCATCTCAATGATAAATGCCACACACATAAAGATTTAACATTTCAGATAATAAAATCACATCAAGCAGCAATCAAAAAAATAGATTAAATGTTCTTGACATTAAGCACCAATCTTATAGATATATTAAATGTCCTTGAATAAATGTTAGCATTCATTTGCCCCAATCTAATTTTTAACTTGATTTGGTGCTCCTCAATGTCTGCTGCTTGTACCTTTGTCTTTCTTCCTTTGCCTCTGATAGTAGTTGATGGGCTTTGGAATCTTCTTAAGAGAAGGGGGAGGACCATGTGGGAATGCTAGTTTGTGATTCTTCCTCCTTTCCAGCTACTTTAGATGTTTCTCCCATTCAACCGACTGGTATATCCTATGATAGCTCTCCTGAGGATATCCAAATTGTATCCATGACTCTAAAATTATTTCTCTTGAGTCAGGACTCCACCTTCCTGATTGTGGATCCAGCTCAACTCCCCTCAACCTCTTTTGCCTATACTTGTTGCTCTGAATTCTCTTCCTATTCTTGGAGGTTGTTGATTCTCCAAATTCAACGTCATACTCCTCTGAGTCAGTGCTTACGGATGGGTTAGCAACTTCATACACTGATGGGGGTTTTTTGCATTGACTGCTTCACCTGATTTGTTATTCACATCGCTTGATGGGATCCGACATTTATTATCTCATTCTCCCCCTTTAGGACTTGTTCAATTACCCGTTCTTCAAGAACTTCTCTGACCAGAATTAGCTGTTCATGCAGGTGCTGTTCAGTCACATCCAGATTGTTCCTTACTTCGAGTAGATGTGCATCTAATGTATGAGTATTCTCATTGACCCTATTCAAAATTTGATTCCTATTATTTGGAGCACCTGTTTCTATCTACTCAAAAGCATAGTCCACGTTATCTGAGAATGTTACTTGTTTTGTCAGGATCTTATGGGTTTGATGTACCACTTTGTTGACTTCCTCACCCATCTGTTCTATTATAGGAGCTTCCTAAGTGTTGAAGTGAGCACACTTGGTGTTGAGATTGAGTATGTCTCTCTTTACAGCCTTGATTTCAGCCTTCAGCTCCTTCCTTAGACCATCCACAGTCTTTACGACAAAGGTTTCTAGTTGTTTCTGCTAAGCAGTCAGTAGGGCTGATATCATGTGAAAGAGAGAACCTGACTGAGCCGAAGATGGCTCAGCAGCTTGTTCTTCTTCATCTTCTCTTTCTTGTGGAGCTTCTTCAGAGATATCTTCAGATGATTCTTCACTGATGTTGACTGTAACTTTGGCCTTTCCCTTGGAAATCTCTGGCATTATCTCATTTGGAGATGTAAGCACAATCTTACTTGCTACGATTAATTCTTGTCCATCTAAAGGAGTGGTGGCTTTCATGGGCTCAGACACATTGCCTTGATCTTCTAGAGCAGGGGGCACATTTCCTTGATCTTCTAGAGTAGGGGGCACATTTCCTTGATCTTCTAGGGCAAAGTACCCCAGTTGGATCTCCCCCTAAACTTGAGCATCTCCTTGGGCTGAGCCTCCTGCCGGGAGATCCCCATTAATCATTTCGTTATCTTGGGATGAGCTCCCATGTTGGGACTCCCCCTCAATAGGAACACTCCCCAAGTAAGGGTTTTTATCTTCTTCAATAACCTCTTTATGAGCAGGTGCAGGAACTGATGCAGGTGCATCCCCTTGAGCATATGTCACACCGGGATGTTGTTGAGGTGGGGAGCTGTCATCGGAACTGCTTGATGACACTTCTTCGTCATAGGAGACGACTTGGACGACTTTCTTCTTTTGCTTCTTTGAGGCGGGTGCTGCATCAGGGGATGCTTTGGGAATTGACCAATCCCAGTGATCAAGCATCTTTGTGTGCAACCTTTTGGAGTAGTGCAGGGGCACTCCCATTCTTCTATATAACACTTCATCTAGGGTGTTCAAAAGGAAGAGGGACAGAATTCTTCCATAGGAGGGGGTCTTCAGGGTACTCTTCATTCTTTGGAAGAGAAACCCGCTCCAGTCAGTCTTCTTTGTCAGAATTATCTGGGCCATGACGACAAACATCTCCTTGGAGATTCGGTCATGCGACCCAAGATTGCATAGCAGCACCTTCCCCACGATGTCTGCTAGCAATTTCCCTTTATGATTGAACTCATTCCTCTTTATTGACCCACAGGTCTTCCAGTGTGACCGCACTAAGAGTAACTAGCTGAGACATCCTCCGTTGTTAGCTCTTCTTCCTCTTCCCCTTCAATCCTTGGCAGATGGAGTGTCTTCTGAGACTCTTGGCGGATACTTTTTGACTTTCTTACCAGCTACAATAGATTTTATCTGAGATTCTGAATGATTGAGCCGGGCTTCAGCGAAGAACTCTATCAGTTCTCAGTGAAGAAGAACTGAGGGCATGCTCAGCAGATATTCTAGGCCGGTGGATTCTAGGATCCCTAGCACTGACCTGACTTCGTCCGAGCACGAGTTGAAACCCCCTCGCTAGAGTTCACAACCGGAGATTACTTCTACTCTTTTTGGATCCATTGATTCAGAGCGAGAGAGGAGGCAGTACGTCAGAGACGAAGCAGTGGTTTGTCGACGCAATAGCTTAGGGCAAATGATAGCGTAATTTTTATTCTCGAGCATTCACTATATTTATAGTGTGGGTAGGTGAGGGGGCGCGTACCTTTGACTATGTTGGTGAAAAACGAACAGACGGCTCTGATAGACCAATCTAGTGCCGTAATAAATAACTCAATATTATTTTGACGATACTGCTTATTGTCGTCGAAATGGTTCTTGGATACGCATCCTGTTGGATCGGTAGGCGCCCTTAGAGGGGGGTGGGGTGAATAAGTGTTTTAAAACTTTCGTGATATTTTGAATAACTTTGATTATTAAACTAGAGAAGATCAAGACAAATCAAGTGAAGTAAAAGTAAAGACATGTTTTTATTAACTTGAGAAACATGATTACAAAACTTGATCTCTTATCGAAGCTAGAAATCAAAGCTAATAAAAAGACTCTTTTTGTTTTCTATACCGACTCGTATCCCCACGAACCGGTTGGCTTTAGCCGATCCTTCCCCGGATACGGCCTCAAGCCGCTCGAGTCAACCCTTCCCCGGATATGGCATCGAGCACCCCCTTGACCTACACCCGAGACCTAGTCACCAACATGAGGCAAATTTCTGCCCTAAGTCCTACCCAGACCTAGTCGCCAACACGAGGCGAATTTACTAAATGATTACAGAAAAGATGTGAAATGAAAAGACAATAATATAAACACTCCCTCTATGAGGATCTCTTGGAGAAGTAGACGAAGACGCAGAGTATGATCGTAGTCGATGTGGTCTTTCGTCACGATGATGACGCGTGTTGAAATCTTCTCCACGGATCTCCTTTAGTCTTTATGGATTTGTGGGAGTATCTCTCTGAAACTTCCTCTCTATGTTGTGGCACGAAGCTCTGGAATTCTGGATCTCTAGAGGATTGAAGAAGACGGATCCAAGGGGTCCTTTTTATAGCCTTGGAGCTAGCGCCCGCGCTATCGCTACCGTTGGCGCTATCCCAGTTTAGGAAATATTCTCCACGTGAGAATCCTTCATTTTAAGCAAGCCGGTCATCTTCCTCTATTGCTTTGCGCTATTGCCGGCGCTATCAGCTACCGCCGGCGCTATCCTAAATTAGGACATATTTTGCGCGGCAGAATCTTCAATCCGAGGAAACAATTCTCCCTTGCCTTCTGTGTGCGTCGCTACCGCCTGTGCTATCGGCTACCGCCAGGCGCTATCTCCTTCCATATGTGCTCCCGGAATTGCGCAATCATCACTAGCGCCAGGCGCTAAGTGCTACCGCCGGCGCAAGTGGGAGTACTGTCTTCTATTTTCATTCGTCGGAATTCATCGGGAGTTCACGAGAACATTCAACGAATTGACTTAGCCGCACAATTACCTTCACGAGTCTGCCTTTTTGACTTCTGTCTGCGTTCGTCGATATTCGTCGAAAGTTCACGAGAACATTCGACGAATAGACTTAGCCGCTAACAGTTCGTCGAACGACAGCTAGCGCTTGCGCTAGTGCTACCGCCAGCGCTAGTGGAAGATTTGGATTTGATGGCTCAACTTTGGGGGCAACCTTCTTATGTAATCCTTGAGTCATGTGGACTTTGTTATCCTGCACACTTAAACACACAAGATCAAATACACATAGGATTTGTTATTCTCAAATCTAGGAGATGTGGAAGACCATGTTCCAACAAACTCCCCCTTTTGATAATAACAAAACCATTAATGATAAATCAGAGAATTAATATATATAAGCATGAAGAAACATACTTGTGTGTGTGTGAGAGTGATGACTTAGGATAATGAACGATTCTAGCATTTAGAATTGCTCCCCCCAAATACACGCTCCCCCTAAGTGAATGCTCTCCTAATATGTAATCTATCATCTTAATTAAGCATTATAGTTTGATAGTAGATTAATATTTATCATGTTAGTTCTCCCCCTTTTGTTATTAGCAAAAGCGGGTAAGGAGACACCACTTAAAAGTTGATAATCAGATAAGAGCATGATCGAGCTTGTAGAGAAGGAAAGGATAAGGAGTTTTAGAATACTTTTTATTGAAATAGATCAGAGTTTTGAGTATTACAACAATTTCATAAATTAGAGTTTGTAGCATAAACAAATGTAATGATTTCCAAGTAACTAAACTACCCAGACAATATGTCTACACCCTAGCCCCGTACTAAGTGACGGATGGGCATGAGGAGCTGCATACATGCCGTAGGTTGGGGTGTTAGTCCCATATGCAAACACTAGACACAACTCATCCTAGCACTCTTTCCCCCCAGTGCCTCGCAAGGCCCCACTGGAACCCTCCCCGGTTAAGGACAAGACATGACTAGAGATAAAGGTTATCTAATGTCTAAAACCCTACGCCCCCGCTATGGTGAGAAATGAAGTCATGGATAATAATTATTGGAAACATTTAAGCTTTTTAAATCTAATGACATATCCTATGGATTTATATTTTTATTTGAATTTATGAAAACACTCACATAGCTATTTTGGAGTTTATTAATAAATCAGAGTTTTAATATAACAATATTTTCACAAAAATAGATCAGAGTTTTATACCAAAAAAAAATCAACCAATATAAAGTTTACCAAGCAAGTCTACCACTTGTTGCAAGAAAGGAATTTGAAGATTCAAGTGATGATGCACACAAAATGAAAGACATTAAATAAGCATGAAAGCGCAAGGTAAAACAATTATATAGTTATGATGCGGAAGACTTATAGAAATACAAGAAACATCTTATTGTAATGATGATCCATAAAAAGATATATGAGTTAAATTTCATAAAGAAGATGTTTTTGTAAATCATTGTTCAATTAAAAATCTTCAATAATGTAACCAAGCATGAAATGATGTTATCAAAAAGAGATTACTACAATGTTACTTTAATTCACAATTTCAAAACATACCAAACATTGTAGAAAGCATGCTAGGTTATCTAGTGCATTTCATAAGTTAAGAGTAGTATAGAATTAGCATTTGGATCCAATACTCATGAGAAGAAATGTTATGGAAGATAATGATGTGCACATAAGTGTATTTTGGAATAAAGTAAACAAATGTTTTAATCAAAAATACAAGAGATATGTAAAGTAAAGAGCACAATAAAACACAAATAGTTTTACTTCCACGCACTTCAATGCACAAAAAAAATGTACAACTACCAAGGTGCTTTGCACACACAATGCTCATTAAGACTTATCAGGGTGCAAAGTAGTGCTTGGGGGATCACATAATTTTATTCTTCAAGATTGATTTTTATTGTGATCCGGTGTACTTAAGAATAAGTGGTTTTTATTTTGAAAGAAAGTTATGGTTTGCACAAGATACTTTATTATTCTTTCCAAGGTGCTCAACCTCACAATGCTTATTAAGGCTTATCAGGAGGTTCAAGTAGTGCTTGGTGGAGTTATCTTTGTCACTTTATTTTATGATTTTTATTTTGTACAAGGTTCTCTGAATACACTTGTTTTGCAAGCCAATTGAATTTATGAAACCATAACCACTTTTCTTAACTTTTAAAAGTGCAAATAAAGGAGTGTAGGTAAGATACTTGTGCAATTTTAATTCATTGTACTATTACAAAACATACACAAGCATTCTTAGATTAAACACATAAGTAGACAATGCCAAAATAAGTGAGTGAATAGTGATCATTATCAAACATAAAACATTTACTCATACTTAGAGGCATGCTACGCATAGTTCTACACAACTTTCACAATATTATTGATGCACATATTAATAGATGTATCAAAGCATGATGAAAACAATGTTCAAAGTAGTTTGAAAAGATAAATTGCAACATTATAGAAGTTCTAAATAATAGATTAAGTCATGCTTGATTTTCAATGAAGTTCATACAGTATTTTTGAAGAATAATTTTGATTTAAAGTTTGAACTCATAAGATTGATCTTGGACTTCCCGAGGACTACCTTGTGAGGGGTTCGCCCGGTGCTAGGAGATGTGATGGGATGATAGCCCAAATCACCCTTTTGCAAGATATTTGTAAATAGAAGAGTTAAGTTCAAAATAATAATTTTTGATACTTGTTTTTGTTTTATATTTTTGTATTTGATTTTTGCATATAGAAATAGAATTTAATCAAATATCCAAAGACAAAACAAAATATTTTTTGTAATTTGGCTTTTGTAATTTTGTATTTTAATTTTTCAAAAAGCAAGTACAGGCAAAATTGCAAAAATGAGTAGTACATATCAAATAATAAATTTTTATTGATTTTTCATAATTTTAAAATTTCAGAAAATCGGAGACTCGAGCTAGCGCCGGAGTTAGGTCCTAGCGCCTGCGTTAGCTCACAGAGAGTGCTTATTTTAATCATATGGCCTAGATTTTCTTTGATTTTGCTTCCGATTTTTCATAATTATGTTTTTGCAATGTAGTCTAATGAAGTGATTAGATGAGAAGAAATCACAAAAAGTTGCGGAAGTTAAAATTATTACATGAGTTTCACCTTCATTAGGGTTTCATATTTATTAAACCTTAATTATTGAGTTTTGCACAACATATGCATGAGTGAAATGATCATAAATAAGTGAAATAATATTCATGCAATTTTTCAATTCTGATTTAAACATGATTATGATTAAACATACTTGGGGTAATTGAAAATGACGCAAATATATTAACTACCTAAGCAAAACTTGCGCATTTTATAAATTTAGCCTAATACCCCTAAAATACACCTTTTAAATCCATTTTGACACTTATTTCATTTAGTCTTAATAATATGATATAACAAATTTAGTTTTTCAAAATTTATAAGACTTTTAGGAAATTGATTTAGAAGGATAGAAATAAAAAGGATAAGTAGATCACTTGAAAAATGACATGACTATTTATTCAATTTTATTCAATTTGATTTATTTATGAATTTTGGTTTAATATGAGAAAGTCATATCACAAGTTATATAAAGTGATCATATCATGATGATTCAACAAAAATAAAAACAAATAACAAAAAAGGAAATTAAGCATATCATGAAGTAGATAATTGATATTTTATTTTTAGTTGATTTCTACTTCATGCAAATAATTGGATACTAATGAATGAGAGATTTAGGTATCCAAAGAAGACCGGGTGTGACGGTTGCTTTGGGTACCCAAATACACCGTGTTTGCTTTTGAAGATATGGAAGTGAATGAGCCCTTTTAAGTGGAGTTTGTGTTTCATCTTTAACTTTGGGTCTCCATTCAAATCTTGGTTTAACATTATTTTTAGTTTTCAAATTTCCATAATCATTTACTTGAACATTTGGATCAAAAAGATTTTTGAATTTATAATTTGAAGGAAATTTGCTTGCATTTAATTTTAGGTTGGGAGAAACATGATTTTGTAAATTATGGTGATTTTGATTTTGATTTAAAAATCCTTTATGTTCCTTACTCCCATTTTTAAACTTAGGTAAGATGTTCATATTCATATTCAACTTGTTTTTAGATATAGTTTGATATTGTGAATTTGTATTTACAATTTTCATAAGCAAGTTGATTTTTGATTTTAATTCATCATTTTTAATCTTTAAATTATGTCTAGCTTTATTATAAGCGATTGTGCTATTTTTAAGAGTTGAAACAATTGAATCTATATGATCTTGATAGTTATTTCTATATTCATCAAATGTTTCATCCATCTCTTTAATTTCAATTTTATAGTCTTTGCACTTAGCACAATCATTTATCAAAGATGAATTTTCTAAACATAATTTTTCATTTTGTTCTTTTACTAAAATAAAATCCTTTTCAAGTTTCTTGTGCTTTTCTTTTAATTCATTATATTCTACACAAGTTATGGTGTTTTCAACTAAGGAGCCATGTGTAGAACTAGATAAATTTGATTCTTCATTAATTTTTGCCTTTAATTTTTTATTTTCTAAGCGCAAATGTTTATTAGCATTTTTTAATTTCTTAATTTTGCGCTTTGTAGTTTGAAGCAATTGTAATGAAGAGACAGAAGTAAAACAGATGAAATTTGATTTCCTTACATTGCTTTCGGGAGAGGCACGATTTGAACATATCGTCTCTTTGACATCTTTTTGGCACTCCTCTTTCGAAGATAGTATTTCTTCTTCTCTTTCACTTGATGTGCACTTCATGGATCCGTCATGAGAGGAGCATTCTTGAAGACTTGTGCAAGCTTGCATATTCTCCGGTTCTTGCGATTGTTCCATACCTGTAGAAGAAGAATCATACATTTCTTCAAGAAATTTCCATACTTTGTATGCACTGGAAAAACAATATATTAATTTAAAAATATCTTGAGATAGAGCACAAAAATATAATGCATAGCTTTTGCATTTAGGTGACGCTCTTGTTTATTTGATTCGTCCGCTGGTCTAACTATTGCTATATTGCATGCATTGATATCTAAACTTTTAATAAACTTTTCCATTAATAATTTCCACCCTTCATAATTTCTCCCTTCGAATAAAGGTGGTTTAGGAGATTTTTTCTTCTTCATAAAAATTTACCCCACTAATAGAAGCGAGATCATAAGACGCCATTATTCCCGGTTGTTAAGCCGATTTGGAATAACCTAGCTCTGATACCACTTGTTGGATCAGTAGGCGCCCTTAGAGGGGGGCTGAATAAGTGTTTTAAAAGCTTTAGTGATATTTTGAATAACTTTGAAAATGCTTTGATTATTAAACTAGAGAAGATCAAGACAAATCAAGTGAAGTAAAAGTAAAGACATGATTTTATTAACTTGAGAAACATGATTACAAAACTTGATCTCTTATCGAAGCTAGAAATCAAAGCTAATAAAAAGACTCTTTTTGTTTTCTATACTGACTCGTATCCCCACGAACCGGTTGGCTTTAGCCGATCCTTCCCCGGATACGGCCTCAAGCCGCTCTAGCCAACCCTTCCCCAGATATGGCCTCGAGCACCCCCTAGACCTACACCCGAGACCTAGTCGCCAATACGAGGCAAATTTCTACCCTAAGTCCTACCCAGACCTAGTCAACAACACGAGGTGAATTTACTAAATGATTACAGAAAAGATGTGAAATGAAAAGACAATAATATAAAAACTCCCTTTATGAGGATCTCTTGGAGAATTAGACGAAGACGCAGAGTATAATCGTAGTCGATGCGGTCTTTCGTCACGATGATGACGCATGTTGAAATATTCTCCACGGATCTCCTTTAGTCTTTATGGATTTGTGAGAGTATCTCTCTGAAACTTCCTCTCTATGTTGTGGCACGAAGCTCTGGAATTCTGGATCTCTAGAGGGTTGAAGAAGACAGATCCAAGGTGTCCTTTTTATAGCCTTGGAGCTAGCGCCTGCGCTATCGCTACCGCCGGCGGCGCTATCCCAGTTTAGAAAATATTCTCCACGTGAGAATCCTTCATTTTAAGCAAGCCGGCCGTCTTCCTCTATTGCTTTGCGATATCGCCAGCGCTATCAGCTACCGCCGGCGCTATCCCAAATTAGGACATATTTTGCGTGGTAGAATCTTCAATCCGAGGAAACAATTCTCCCTTGCCTTCTGTGTGCGTCGCTACCTCCTGCGCTATCGGCTACCGCCAGGCGCAATCTCCTTCCATATGTGCTCCCGGAATTGCGCAATCATCGCTAGCGCCAGGCGCTAAGTGCTACCGCCGGCGCTAGTGGGAGTACTGTCTTCTGTTTTCATTCGTCGGAATTCGTCGGGAGTTCACGAGAACATTCGACGAATTGACTTAGCCGTACAATTTCCTTCACAAGTCTGCCTTTTTGACTTCTGTCTGCGTTCGTCGATATTCATCGAGAGTTCACGAGAACATTCGACGAATAGACTTAGCCGCTAACAGTTTGTCGAACGACAGCTAGCGCCTTTGCTAGTGCTACCACCAGCGCTAGTGGAAGATTTGGATTTGATGGCTCAACTTTGGGGGCAACCTTCTTATGTAATCCTTGAGTCATGTGGACTTTGTTATCCTGCACACTTAAACACACAAGATCAAATACACATAGGTTTTGTTATTCTCAAGCCTAGGAGATGCGGAAGACCATGTTCCAACACATCCTTCCATCTCGATCTATTGTTGTCGTAACATCTGTGGTATCGTCATACCAACCTATTGTATCGACGATACAGATTCCTTAAACATGTCAGCCTAGGTCAACTTTAGGCCCTTCTTAGGAGACATCTTTTGTCACTAACCCTGAGAGTTCTCCATGGGTATTTTGGTCAATTCTAACTGGTAATCCTATCGACTTCTATTGGTCCTTCTAGTAGGATGACCTGCACTAAGATTGTTAGCAAACTGATTTTGCTGTTCCAGCCTACAGGCCAGAACAACCATCTTGTCCAAGGCCCAGATTTGCTTCTGATGGGCTCTTGGACTACCTGCAAAATGAGATTACAAACCCTTAGGAACCCAAGTAGCTTTGGGTCCTAGGACATTATTAGCTTTAATGGGCATACTGGATCTAACTGCTCTAGGATATGCATAGTGATAATGAACAAAGCTATTTGCAGGTTTAGCATTTGTTACCCTTGGAGCAGTTGGGTTATACCAACAATCAATTGCAAAGTGCCCAGTCTTTCCATAACACCAACACTCAAACCTGTTGTATCTTCCTTTCAGGATGACTGTGTGAGCATGAGTCCTTTGTCTGTGAACAGAAGGGTATTTTAAGGATACTGATCTGTACTGATTGTGAGTGTGATGTTGGCCATCAACATCCACAGCTTTCCATTTGGAGTCAGTCTTCTTTAATGATATCTTCTCTTTTCTAGACCCAGTACCTTCATTCCTTCTTGTGATCATCTCTTCATGAGGTACCCTTGGGGTTTTTGGCATGTACTGGGGTTTGAAGGAGCTTGCTACAGGCTTCCTTGCAATGAAGGATTTATCCTCCACCCTTCTGACATTATTATTCTTTGATTTTAGGGCACTAGGCTGATCTCTTTCCTTCTTTAGAAGCACAATCTCTTTGGTTAGAGAACAACACAACTCCTTACTCTCAATTAGTGCCTTCAGAGTTTTCCCAAATTTGCTTATCAGATCAAGGTTGGAGCTTGCCTTGAAGTCCTTTTTGAGTTGGCAAAACTCTTCATTCTGTAGAGTTAGCTTTTCAGCCATTTCAGAGAGATCAGAATTTCTTGCTTTAAGGATTGAGATCTTTTCAGCTTACTCCTTGCAGAGTATCTCGACCTTTTTGAGATCTTCTAGAAGGACATCATATGGCTTGGACAAGTCATCATTTTCTGATGAGCATGTCTCAGATACCGAGTCTGAGGTAGATAGAGGAGCTCTTATGCATACCTATTCAGGAGAGACATACTCATGAGTTTCCTACTCTGACTCAAATAAGGCAGTCAGTCCAAAATCAGCATTCTCTTCTGAGTCTGAACAACTTAAGTCACTGTCACTCAATGTTCTGACTTTCTGCTCAGCTACCATGCTTCTTTCTACTTTCTGATTCTTGGAAGGCAGTAGTGATTCTGCTCTTCCTTCTTTTGATCCTTCCATAAGGACTGTTAGAGAGTTCCACATCTCTTTTGTTGTTATGCAGTGAGCCAGTTTCAGAAATATTGAGATTTCAACTGCACCAGCTATAATATCTTTGGCTTCCTTGTCCAAGTTGACTAGGATGATCTCATCTTCAGTCATTTTCTTGGGCACTGTCTTGGGGA
The DNA here is from genome assembly GCA_033032865.1 of Dactylorhiza incarnata. Taxonomy (NCBI): domain Eukaryota; kingdom Viridiplantae; phylum Streptophyta; class Magnoliopsida; order Asparagales; family Orchidaceae; genus Dactylorhiza; species Dactylorhiza incarnata. The sequence continues at coordinate 55,613 of JAWHQI010001683.1, forward strand.
CTTATGGCCATTCTTGAACAATTTGAGACATTCTAGGGTCCATAGCCTCCATGAATATTTTATCTCTTACATTCCAAAGGGCCAAATTCACCCTAGAACAAGTAGCTATTTTTAATTCCATAGCTATGATGAATGGACACCCATGGGCAGATCTGTTCAAGCTGTTAAGCTTTTCTTTGAACAATCTCGCTCTGATACAACTTGTTTGTTATGGGGTGACGACTTATCACCTAGTGGGGGGGGGGGGTGAATAAGTTTTTCAAATTGTTTTGTCCCCTTTTGGTGTTCTTGTTTTCTGGATAGTAATTTAGAGTTTGAGAGAGCAAAACACAGAAAACACACAAGGACTTATAGAGGTTCCTCAAGACAGGGTTTCTTGAGTAGTACTCTTTCCCTATGCGCCTACCTAGCAGTGTGCTAGGCTTGGCAAACTTCGCCAATGTCTCCGGCCTACAAGCCTTACAAATCGGACCCGCAAGTCCCTGTAGCCTAGGCCCGCAAGCCCCTTCACTGCACCCGAGCCTGAAAGCTCGACACTCAGGCCCTCAAGCCTTACACAACATAGACCCGTAAGTCTTGTCTGCAGCCTAGGCCCGCAAGCCCCTTCACTTCACCCGAGCCAGCAAGCCCGACACGTTTGTACCCGCAAGTCCCTCTGCCCTAGCCCTCAAGCCTCACAGATCTCAAGCCATCAAGCTTGACACACAGATCTAAAAATAGATCTCACAGATTTGGCCCACGAGCCTTACAAATAATGATTTACAATAAGTTCTTCTGCCTGGTGGAGATCGGCTTCTTTTCTTGAAGAAGATGCATCTGATTTTGAATCTGAACAGAACAAATCTTCTTCAAGTTTTCTTGCTTTGCCTAATGTTGACTGGATTCCTTTCTTGAACGATTGTTAGCACTCGATGAGACTTGACTGCAACTTGAAGATCACATGATGATCGTTTGGTTCTTCCCTTCTTTTTTTCTTCTGCACCACAACTTGTACTGTTGTATTCAAAATGCTCAGCGGGATTCTTTTTTGTTCCTTCGTTTGAGAGAGAGTTTAGGGCATCCATTGTTCCCTTTTATAGGACTGAGATGTCGCTTACCGGTCTCCTATGATGTCCTATTCTGACAAACGCCCATGCCTTAAGAGCACGCAATGATTGGACAATCAGGAGGCGACATTAATTGCTGACAGCGCGTCCGACAACATTTGAATCTGTCTCGACGATATTTCTATGGTTACGACGACATGGTCAATATCTTGACGACAGTACTTGTCGTTGTCTTGGACTTGGACAAATCTGTATGTCTCCTTCCTTCTTCTTCAGACGGAGATATCTCGACGACACGGTGTCAAAAAAATTGAGGTCCGGAGGTGAAGTAAAAATGAGGAACACACTTCACAAATCCTTTCACAAGGGTAGCACAACAATGACAATGAGAAGAATGAATAGTACTATGGCATTAACTATCTCTTTACAATGCGAGGTATACATGGCGAGACATGATTCATAAGAATCACGGAGGAGAGAAGCACACAACACAAAGGTAAAACAAGCTGCAGCGATTTGACTCTTGAGACCACCAGACCACGCGAACAGACAAGCCAGACGGAAGCCCCTGAGACCGCGCGAACAGAGTACAAGCCGCACCTTCCAGACTGCAACAAACAGACCACCAACTTGCTGCTTTATTCCACTACTGAAAAACAAACAGTTCGCACTTCTTGATTGCCCAGACCGCTGTGTCTTGATCAAAGAAGAACCCACAAAATCTGAACAGAGAAACTGCTATCTACGATAGACCACAACTCAAGGCTGCCTGGCCACTTAAGATCGCCTGATCAACTAAGTCCGCTGCACAGACCGCGAACACCTAAACACAATCCACCCAGACTGGTTTATTCAATGCTGGAAGAATGATACAAGCTGACCGCGAGCTGCAAGCCGCTAACCTGCGAACACAGAAACCGGTCAGACAAAGATCTCAGACCGCACGACCTCAAAGTGAGACTGGTACAATCAAGACAACTTTGGGTTCTTACAATTCTCGTTATTAATGAAGGGCCCTGCACCCCTATTTATTGGCAAGAAGATGGATATTGTCACCGCACAAACTGGGATACAATAACCGCCCATCAGATTGCGAGCGATCTCGCAAAGCAGATCGCCCGAGCTCAGCATAGCTCAAAGCTTCCTTATTAAAACTTGCGGTTACCACCAAACCACCCGGTCACTGCGATCTCAACAAGTAGACCGCCCGGTCTTCTTCCAAAGAAGGCAGACCAAGAACATCTGGCCGACTTAGGACAAGTCGCCAGACCAACCCGCGCAAGCCGCCCGGACAGATAACGGTCTCCCAGATCAGACCATCTCAAACAAACCGCTGAGACTGAACCGACCAGAGAACTAGCGCAGACCGCGCGGTCTCAGCGGGCTCTAACATGCAGACCGCCCAACACAAATCCACTTCCCCTTCAAAAATTGAACACTCCCCCTTGAACTGGGAAGTGGAAGTCAGCCCAAGCAAACTCCGTAACCGACCAAATGGTCCCTTCGCCAGCGGCTCAGTAACTATGTTAGCAACGTTCTCCTAGCTCTGCACATGCTCCACAATCAGAGATCCCTCCAACACATTCTCACGAGTGAAATGGTGATGAATCTCTATGTGCTTCGTACGCGCGTGACAAACTGGATTGTTCACCAGTTTGAGAGCACTCTCGTTGTCACCACGTAGCAGAGTAGGACCTCCCACCTCCCTATGAATGTCCTCCATAAGCCTCCTAAGCCAATTGGCTTCCTGAGCCGCCAAAGCCGAAGCTTTGTACTCTGCTTCCGTGGTAGAGATAGACACAGAATCCTGCTTCATGCTGCACCATGATATAGCTGTAGAGCCTGTCATAAAGATGTACCCAGACGTCGATCTCCGATTATCCGAATCTCCTCTATAATCAGCATCCATGTACCTGTGCAAGCAAAATCCCGAATCTCTCCCATAGAAGAGACCCAGATCCGAGGTGGATTTGACATACTTCAATATACTACTAGCCGCCACAAGATGAGGCTTCCGAGGCACTGCCATAAACTGACTCACCCTGCCAACTGCGTAAGAATATCTGGCCTCATGATCGTCAAGTATATTAAGCTTCCAACCAAAGCCCGGAACACCAAAGGTTCGGTAAGAACCTTCCCTTAATCTTGCCGAAGATGAACTCCAACCTCCAGTGGAGTAGAGCTGCTCTTCCCCCCCTTCCATGCCAAATCTCTTCACGATTAGATCAGTATATCCCTTTTGGGAAACGAGCATACCGCTCTCTTTCCTCTCCACTTCGAGCCCAAGGAAATGGTGGAGCTCGCCCAAATCTTTCATCTCAAATCTGATAGCTAGCTCAGTATGAAGCCTAGCTACCTCCATCTCAGATTTCCCCATGACGATCATATCGTCAACGTACAGTAGCACCAAGACCTAAAGCTCCCCCATATTCTTTACGAATAAGCTTGAATATGAATCAGAAGCAAAATATCCGCAGAACTGGAGGTATTCTGCGATCTTCCCATACCACGCCCGAGGAGCTTGCTTCAAGCCGTAAAGAGCCTTCTTGAGCTTACAAACATATCTTGGGTGCTCTTCGGATACATAACCAGGTGGCTGATCCATGAAGATATCCTTGTCAATCTTGCCATATAAGAAAGAATTCTTCACGTCGAGTTGCCAAATCTTCCACCCTTGGTAAGCTGCCAATGCGATCACCACCCGGACCGAAGTCATCTTGGCAACGGGGCTAACGTTTCTTCATAATCTTCCCCATACTTCTGAGAGAAACCTCGAGCTACAAGGCGAGCCTTGTACCGCTCAATACTTCCGTTATCCTTCTTCTTCAACTTGAAAACCCACTTGCAAGTCACTGGAGTAACACCCTCAACCTTAGGCACCAAGTCCAAAGTTTCATTCTTCCTGAGGGCAGACATCTCTTCATCCATGGCTCCTTCCCACTCCTTGACTCCAACGACATTTTCATAACAAGATGGCTCTCTCTCATCCAGGGGACCTGCGAAGAAACATGAGACAAAGCTCACCAAGATCCTACCCGTATACCGATCAGGTGGAATAATGATCCTCTTGGACCTCCTCAAAGCATGACTCTGAACCACCTCTTCCACTTCAGCTTCTGGACTAGCTCTCCTCTCAGGTATACATGGAGCATCGCTCCCCCTGCTTCTAAAACCCGAAGCACCTAATCCAAACTTAGAAATGCCTGGAGCACCTGGAGAAATAGGCAACTCCACCAGAGCTTCCCTTGCAGCTTCCTCTGGTCCATCATCTACCCTGCTTCCTTGTAACTCAACAGAAGAGCTACCTTGGTATGACGTCAGCTCATCGAATACCACATCCCTAGAGACCACATATCTCCGTGTCTCGGGATCCATGCATCTCCACCCTTTCTTCCGGTCATCATAACCGACAAAGACTAGCTTCCTTGCCATAGCATTTAGCTTCGTTCAAAGGGAATCCAGAACATGCACATAATAGGTAGAACGGAACACTCGAAAGTGTTCCACGCTTGGCTTCTCCTTGAACATCAACTCATGATGGGTCATCATGTTGATGGGACTGAGAGGCATCCGGTTGATAACATAGGCCGCACAAGACATTCCCTCTGCCTAGAAGGACTTTAGGATACTCTTAGCATTAAGCCAGCATTTGCAGGTCTCCGTCAGGTGACGGATCTTCTGCTTGCAACTCCATTCTGTTGTGGAGTTTGAGCACAAGAAAGCTCCCTTTGGATGCCATGCTTCCTGCAGAAGTTAAAGAACTCCTTGGAGGTAAACTCCCCTCCATTGTCTGTTCTGAACTTCTTCACCTGCAGGTTTAGCCAACCTTCCACCAGATCCTTGAACTCCACAAACCTTTCGAATGCCTCCGATTTCTCCTTCAGAAAATATACCCAAATATATCTGGTGAAGTCATCAACCCAAATCACCATATACCTGCTACCTCCAAGACTGGCAGTGTTGGTAGGTCCAAACAGATCACCATGGATACACTCCAATGGTCGTTTGCATCTGCTTTGTGATTTGTCAAATTGAAAGTGCTGAGCATTACCAAACTAACAACCTGCACAAACATGACCATACCCAAAAGATGACAACTAGGCAGACCTTTCACCAGGACTCTTCCCACTATAGCTTTCAGCTTATTGATGCGCAATTTCAGCTCTGCTAATTAGCAAGCACGAAATGCGATACGACGGCAGTGCACCGGTCGCTAAAGTAATAAAATATGGAGGGTCTCCCCGAATATCGTTCTCAAAGGACCGCAAGTTGGGTAGTATGATTTGCTCAAACCGGAAGTTAGTTAAAAGGACAACTAAGTAACAACGGGGGGGGGGGGGGGGGGGGGGGGGGGGGGGGGGGGGGGGGGGGGGGGGGGGGGGGGGGGGGGGGGGGGGGGGGGGGGGGGGGGGGGGGGGGGGGGGGGGGGGGGGGGG
>JAWHQI010001684.1:0-61089 GCA_033032865.1 Dactylorhiza incarnata
AGAAAACAAAGAAAATTGAAATACATTAAAGCACATCATGAATAGAGGAAAAGTTGTATATTTCCCTTTTGAAAATATTCTACTTCATGCATTTGGAGGTACCTAATGAAAGAGAGATTTAGGTATCCAAAGAGGACAGGGTGTGATGGTTCCTTTGGGTACCCAAATACAACGTATTTGCTTTTGGGGAGATGGAAATGAATGGGCCCCTTTTTGTGGTGTTGTGTTTCATCATCGGTTTTGGGCCTCCATTCAAACTGCGGTTTAATATTATCATTGTGAGTCAAATTTCTATTGTGATAATCTTTATTTTTAGGATTATAATTGTAGTGATTATAGAAAGCATTTTCATAGGAAATTTGTGAAGTTTTATGTTGGAGAAGTTTGATGATAATAATAATTGTACTTTGGAATTTCATTTTAATTTGTTGATGTCTTTTATTTCCATTGCTTGATTTATTAATATTTTGAAAATTTATATTTAACTTGCTTTTTGATATATTTTGAAATTGTGGATATAAGTTTTGTGAATTTTCCTTATGATTTCCTTAAGCAAGTGGATTTTGGCATTTAATTCATCATTCTTAGTTTTTAAATTATGTCTAGCTTTATTATAAGCGATTGTGCTAATTTTTATGAGTTGTAACAATTGATTCAATATGTTTTCATATTTATCCCTATATTCATCAAATGTTTCGTCCATCTCTTTAATTTCTATTTCGTAGTCCTTACACTTAGCACAATCATTCTTTAACGATGAATTTTCTAAGCATAATTTTTCATTATGTTCTTTTATACACATCAATTCTTTTTCAAGTTCTTTGAGTTTTTCCCTAATATTATTACAATCAAAACAAGGTTTTATATTTTTAAGTAAAAGACAAGATGGTGTAGGCACATCACAATTTGAATTTGAGTTAACATTAGCTTTTAGTCTCTTATTTTCTAAACATAAATTTTTATTAGTAATTTTCAATTTTTTGATCTTACGTTTAGCTGTTTTTAATATATTGAAACTAGAAATGGAAGTTATCACACAAGAAGAAGATTTTGACTTTCTTACATTGCTTTTGGTGGAGGCAAAATGTATGCATAAAGTTCCTTTGTTATCTTTTGGCCCTTCCTTCATCATAGATGAATTTTCATCTTCTTTTTCTCTTGGTGTATTGTTCTCCTTTACTATTTCAATATTCTCCATGGCTTCGCTCCGAGAGAGATCTTCTTGAACGATAATGGATGCTTGTTCGTTCTTTTCCTCCTGTGTTTGTTCCATACCTGCGAGAGGAAGATCATACATTTCTTCAAGAAATTTCCATACTTTATAAGCACTAGAAAAGCAATACACAAATTTGAAAACTTCATTTGAGAGACCACAAAATATATAATGTTTAGCTTTTGCATCTAAATGAAGTTCCTTTTTATTTGATTCATCCGCACGTCTTATAACTACTAAGTTCCATACTTCGATATCTACAGTTATAATAAATTTTTCCATTAAAATTTTCCATCCTTTATAATTGTTCCTTCAAACAAAGGTGGTTTATGTGATATTTCATCTTCACAGAAATTTGCCCCACTGGTTGAAGCGAGATCATGAGACGCCATTATTCCCGGTTGTTAAGCCGATTGGAACAAAACCGCTCTGATACCACTTGTTGGATCGGTCGGCGCCCTTAGAGGGGGGGGGGGGGGGTGAATAAGGGTTTTCAAAAACTATAGATTATATTTAAAGACTTTGAATTATTGCAAGATTAAAGACATGAAATAAGTGAAGTAAAATAAAAAGGAGACAAGCTTTATTAATAATAAATAAGTTTTACAAAACTTGATCTCGATGACGCTAGAGATCGGAGGCGAATAATAAAAGCTCTTTTTGTTTTCTATCCCGACTCGCTTCCCCGCGAACCGGTGGCCCTAGCCTAATCCTCCCCGGATTCGGCCTCAAGCTGCTCTATCCAATCCTTCCCCGGATGTGGCCTCGAGCACCCCCTAGAACTAGCCTAGATCTAGTCGCCAACACGAGGCAAATTTTATCCCTAAGTCTATCCCAGACCTAGTCGCCAACACGAGGCGATTTCACTACCGTTTATAATGATAAAGAGAAATAAAATAATAACAACTTCCCTTAAGATGAACTTCTGAATATGGAGGCGAAGATCCGCTGTAGAATCAGCGTTTGTCGAAGCGGGCTTCGTTTAGCTTCGGCTTGATGGAATCCTCCTTCAGAAGTTGGCAGAGCTTCGCCGGGGACCTCAAATTTCGGCCAAGATAGGCCTCTGGAATTCTAGTACTCTCTCTCTCTGAGGTGTATGCAATTGGTGTGCGAAAACAAGAGGAGAGGGGGTCCTTTTATAGCCCAAGCGCTACCGCCGGCGCTAGCGCTACCGCTGGCGCTAGCCCGCATTAGGAAACGTTTTGCGCGGCAGGATCTTCAATCCGCGGCAACATATTGCTCCATGCCTCTTGTACGCCATGCTACCGCCAGCGCTAGTAGCTAACGCCGGGCGCTAGCTCCTTCTAAAAATGATGCCGGAATCGCGCAGATCAACGCTAGTGCCGGGCGCTATCGCTACCGCCGGCGCTAGTGAGCCTCTTCGAATTGTGGCCTCAATTTTGGGGGCAGACATCATGAGTACTCCTTGAGTCATGTGGACTATGCTAACCTGCACACTTGAACACACAAGATCAAATACACATAAGATTTGTTATTCTCAAACCTAGGAGATGCGGAAGACCATGTTCCAACATCAGTCTGGTTCTAAGAGTCTCCTTATCAAAAGACTCAGTGCAAGCTAGTGAATTCCTACCAAGGGGGTAGAAGAGTGGACTACCCAAAGTTTAGGGAACCACTATATTTCCTTGTGTTGTGCTGTGATTTTCTTGTTGTCATTTTTCTTCTTTACTTGCTTAATTCTTGTTGGTGTGTGGGAAGCCTAAATCTGTGATTATTACACACACACACACACATATATATATATATATATATATATATATATAGTAGCACAAAGTATTTTTAAATCTCTATTCACCCCCCCTCTAGAGAATTATAGTGAGGTTAACTATGCACTTTCAGATGGCCTTAACTTTGTCTGGATTAGGCTCCACTCCCGCTGGGGTGAGCAAGTGGCCTAGAAACATCCCCCGACTAGCCCTGAAGACACACTTATGGGGGTTGAGCTTCATTTTCAACTTCCGCAGAGTCCCAAATATCTCATCGAGGTCCCGAAGGTGGGACTCGAGAACTTGGCTTTTTATCATGAGGTCATCAACATTGGCCTCCAGGTTCCTTCCCCTCCGTTCTCGGAAGACACTGTCCATCATCCGCTGATACATCGCCCCTGCATTTTTCAACCCGAGGGCATCATTTTATAACAATAGAACCCATACCCTGTGATGAAAGAGACATCCTTGACGTCGAGGGGGGGGGGGGGGGGTGCATGCGGATCTGATGATAACCAGAAAAGGCATCTAAAAAAGGCATCACAGAGAAACCGACAGCCGAGTCAACCAGCGCGTCGATCCGGGGCAAGGGGTAGCAATCCTTGGGGCATGATTTATTAAGTAAAGAAAAGTCAACGCACATTCTCCACTTACCTCCCCCCTTCTTTACCATAACCACATTTGAGACCCAGCTTGGGTACTGGATCTCCGATACAAACCCTACTTGGAGGACCTTTCCCACCTCCTCTCGGATGGGCCCTTCCAGCATGTCAGCAATAGCTCTCTTCTTTTTCGGATGGGTTGGGTGCTGGGATCAAGGTTGAGTCGATGGCAAGCCACATCTGCATCGATCCCGGGAATCTCCACCGCACTCCAGGAGAAGACATCCACATTCCCTTGTACATATGCCAACATTTGCTTCTGCTCCTCCGGGCTGAGCTCCACGCTGATCTTGACTTTTTCTACCACCCCTGCTCGGGTGGTGACCTCGAGCTCCATAACCTCATCCACGGCCTCCAGCCGGGATTGCTCCCCCCAATCACCCTCCTTCTCCTCGTCGTGAGCCAGCGCTTCGGTCTCCTCCTTTCTCCCTTCTCGAACCTCCATCAGCTCTTTCGCCCCTTCCCCTTGGGCCTGACCTTCTCCTACTCTTTCCTTCTCTCCTACCTCTTCGAGCCTCACCGGCTCCCCCATATCCATATCCTATTCCTCAGCCTCGGCCATCCAGGAGATGGTATTCACGGTAGTCACATAGCACTGCCTTGCCAACTTCGGATCTCCCCTTATCCGGACCTGGACTCCTCCCGCGTTGAACTTGAAGCATTGATGAAAGGTGGAGGGGAAGCAGTGGAATGAACTGATGTGTGGCCATCCGAAGATGGCGCTATAGCTTCTGGGGGCATTCACTATAACAAAACGGCAGTTCTGGGACTGCCCCCCAGGACTACATGGAGTCCCACTCCCCCTTCCACCTCCTTTCTCTCCCCGGAGAACCCAAACAATGGGCCATTTGAGGCCAGCACCCTCCTGGCTTCCAACTTCATCTCGTCAAATGCATTCTTGTAGATGGAGTTGACCGAGCTCCTGTTATCCACGAGGATCTGGGAGACGGTGAAGTTCTCGATCACTGTCTGAATGACCAGCACATCGCAGAAAAGGTCTTCATGACCCGACATATCCTTCTGGGTGAATGAGATCTTCTCTGTTGGTGTCGGGGCTTGGGACGTCAAAGCCATGCTACGACGATAGATGGTATGGAGGCTTGCCTTCTGGTTTGCCTCAATCACTACCCCCCCCCCCCCCCCCCCCCCCCATGGATCACTCCGATCCCTCCTCGGGTCCCCACGTCGACCTGGTCTTCACACCTCTCATCCTCCTCATCCTCAGATAGGACCTCCTCAATCCTCACCGACCGCTTCTCCTACGGCGCCGGTGCTCTGGATCCCTTCTTCTCCAAGAACTCTAGGCAGGTGGCCTTTGCGTGACCTTCCTCCTCGTGGAATCACAATAAGATATTGCCTCCCCCTCCTCTTGGCCTATGCCCCTCTATTCCTCCTCCTAGGACCGGCTCCTCCGACTCCTGCTCCTCTTCCTCCTCTCGCTCTCCCTCGCCCAACCACCATCGCTTGCTGAGGCGGGTGGCGAGGTGGCATCGGGCCCTGCCTCCACCCTAGCTGATGAGGTCTTCCTTAACCTCCTTGGAAGTTGCCCCCTCCTTGGTGGAAACCCCTTCCCAGGCCTTGCCTCCCCTCTTCTTACTGCCTCCACCTCATCTCCGGGGCCCTCGCCTCTTCTCTTCTCCTTGCTTCCCGTTGCTTGAACTCCATCTCGCTCAGCCATGCCAACCTCTTCGTGAACTCGGGGTTGGCAGCCTCCCCTTCTATCTCCTCCGCCGCTCTCTCCATCAGCTCTTCGATGGACAAGGGAGCCCTCCTCCTGAGATCCATCTTGAAGAACCCCTCCCGCAACCCTACTATGTAGGAAAGCTGAAGGGTGTAACCCGACACCTCCTGGATGAGGAGGACCTCCTGGAACCGATCCACATAACGGGCCAGCGATTCTTCCAGTCTCTGCTTGATGTTGAAGAGTGCCTCGGGGTCGTTCTTCCTCTTCTTCGAGGTCGAGAAGCGCAGCAGGAAGCCGCAACACAGGTCTTTGAAAGCATTGATCAACCCGGAGGGCAACTGGTGGAACTAGTCCCTCGCTTTTTCATTTAGGGTGGTGGCGAAGAGTCGGCACTTGAAGGCGTCTGACATTGGTCTGTTAGAGACCATGCCTTCGAACCACTGCAATTGTTGAGTGGGGTCATCCTTGCTGGTATACAACATCATGGATGGCTCACTGAACCACTCAGGGTGTGGCACCAAGAGCACTAACTCACAGAAAGGGCATCCCTCCTTCACACACCTGACCTTCTCCACTCGCCCCATGAGCTCCCCGGGCGAACCGGCTCCTCCCGGTCTCGCACTCGCCGAGGGACCACTCACCCGGACCCCACTGGCCGGGATCCCTCCTCCCGGGACGACGCTCGCCTGAACCCCAACCGCACTCGCTGTGCTAGGGCAAATCTCCCGCCCCATGAGGTCTCGCTCTGGCACTGGGGACATTGCCTCCTTCCTTAGCATCTTCCCTGGGGCGCTCTCGCCTACTCCAGCTGGAGGAGCCACCCGGGGCGCAGGGGTTGCGAGACCCCCAAGGGCCGTGGCGAGGGCACACTGGAAAGCCCCGAGCAGGTCCATCTTGACGCCGGCCAGTATCTCCACCATTGCTGGAGCGCCGGGTGGTGGCGAACCGCCGAAGCCTGCCTCTCGCTCATCGTCTCCCGCCATGTCTCTTCCTTAGAGCTTTCTTGAACTAGCTGCACTCCACGCTCACCGCACCAAAAATGTTAAAACCAAAACTTGGTCTCTTGTGGAGCTCGGGCCCTTAACAGGTTGAGGGGCAGCTAATACTTACTGATTCCTCGGAAGGGACAAGCCAGAGCTTCAGAACTAGACATAGACCTTTAGTCGCAGCGAGGAGGTCCCACCACATACCCGAAAGATCTTTCAACGCTTCCCCTCCCAAGCAAAAGCTAAGTCTGGGCACCCTAGAGAGCCTGAGAGCTAAACCAAGATAACCTGGGGAGGAGGAAGCTCAGAGTACTGAGATTGGAATCCACTCCAAAGGTGCCCTTCAAGGTCTATTTATAGTTTTTTCTCTATGGTCTGCTAATAGCGGGATTCCGCATTACTCTTTTACTATATACAGGCCAAAATGGTCTGCCAACATCCAAACTGTTGGGTTTTCTATACATCAAATGTAGATAGCATATCACATATGCGCAGCGAAAATAATGAACAAGAACAACCCTAAACAGTTCAAGGAACTTGCGATTTCACGAATCAAGAAATTGGAGAAGCAACACATTGCAATACCTGAATGGATTGAGTCAACACTCAACCAAGATGCTCCAAGAAGAAATCTCGAAGACAACCTCTGAGTCCCAAGCACTAAAACCGATCGGCGCCTCTACGGGAGTCCACACGAGCGATGAAGAACCCTAGCTTCTTGTCGCACAAGAACTAGGTCGGAGAAGAAGAGCCCCCTACGTCTTCCCCAAACTGCTAGGTCCGATGATAGGGAGAAGCCGCGACGGCGTCGGGGTGCGGGAACAGCCGATCGGAACCCTTCCGTCCCTCTCTTTCTTTCGCAAAAGAAGATCGCTTACTTAGGTCATAGAATCATATTCTATTTATACCCAGGCGAGAGAGATACTATCCGCACACCCACGACCTATATTGGAGCAAAATAGAATTCATCGAGTGAACTTTTCACAGAAGAAATTCGTCGAGCAACAAATTGAATTCGTCGGTAACAAATTGAATTCGTCGAGTAAAACAGAATTCGTAGAGTGAACCTTTCACTGAAGAAATTCATCGAGTATAATTCAATTCGTCGAGCGAACCTTTCACTTATCGTCGAGTACAACTCAATTCGTCAAGTGACCTTTTCACTTCTCCTCGAGTACAAGTCAATTCGTCGAGTACATGAGTTTGTCAGATTCGTTGAGTCAATCATGGATTCATCGAATCAAGTTTTAATTCGTCGAGTCAACATGGATTCATACATTTGATGAACTGAGGTCTCGAAGACATGCCAATATGCTCCATACAGTATTCACAATACCTGTAGAGCATTCAGTTGACTCGACCCATCTCCAATAAGTCGTTGGATTGGTCCTTCACTCATATCCAATATGAGTAAGGCCAACACAATTCTTCCTCCAACTTCTTTAAACACTCTTGTGTGTCACCCCATAGGCTCATATTGCATTGGCAGTGAGACTAAATGCTTTATCACTTCCAAAACACCTTGGAAACACCAACAGTCTCCCACTTGATCTTGAACGTATCAAACAAAAGTTAGCGGCATCTAGCAATACATCATTGCTACCCAAGCAATATGAGTTCATAACTCAACAAGCCTGTCTTGACCAATGTATCAGTGTTGTCATGTTCCTTTATCCCTTACATCCTGATAGAACTAGAGGCATGGACCGTGTCACCCTCATAATTTTTCAACCGTAGTTTCCTGATCTAGAATAGACTGTCTGAAATTGGTGAGCTCAATAGTTGTCAATTCCTGATCTAGAATAGGTGTCACCCTCATAGTTTTTCACTGACAATCGAAGTTCTTCAAGAATAGTTTTGAAAACAGAAGCTTAAGATAATAAATCCTACAATGGCGCAACCTTATTTGATTAGTTTTAGAAACAAAATCAGATTACTTTTGAATTGTCAATGCATGATTGTTTATGTAATCATTGTAGATAATAGTGAGCATTCTATTCCTCAGCACCATCAATCATCCTTGAGGCCCATTCCTGAATAACACAATATGCAACAGTAAAAAAAACTGCGCTCTAAATTATGAGTTTGCTTGCTAATAGACATTAAGTGGCATGTCATTCTGAGAACATGAAGGGCATAGTATCTCTACCATAAAAAAGAAGGCATAGTGTATAACCAAGGTTGTTGACAACCAAATTGATCATTTGAAGGCAACAAAGGGAAAAGTTATCACATCGAGACAAATATGAGCACAAAAAAGAGAAGAATCATCATTCATATGATTATATACCCATAATTTTTTTTTCGGGTCGGTTCCCACCCGTCGGATACTTGGGGTTGGACATTTCTTTCCGAGCATGAGACACGCTCGCAAAGAGCGGGGATTGTGTACAACCCCGTACCCGTCGGGTAGGGCCCTCCCCAGATAGCGGGGACCCGTGGTGTCACGTGATTGACTAGCATTGACCGGGGTGCGGTTAGGATCCATATTCTTAAATAAGCAAGGAATGGGGGTGCGAGTAGCGGAGTTTGGTGTGCGTTTAGAAAAGAGGGCTGCGGATAGCCATATTTGGCTAGGGTTTTTTATAAAACCTAAAAAAATAAACTCAAAAGGGGGCCCTTCCTTCCCAGCCGCAAGATGAGCCGAGACCCCCCTTCCTGTTCGCGCGCATCTAGGGCACGCCGCGGCCGATCCGCCGCCCGGAGCTCTCCTCCCCGTCGCCACCTGCAGAGACCGAGCCCCAGCTCTCCTCCCTATCGCCGCCTGGAGCAGTCACTTCTCCTTCCCCGTCGACCTAGAGAAGAGACCGACCCCCAGAGCTCTCCTCCCCGTCGCCACCTGCAGAGACCGAGCCCCAGCTCTCCTCCCTGTCGCCTCCTAGAGCAGCCGCTTCTCCTTCCCCGTCGACCTAGAGCAGAGCCCGACCCCCGATCTCGCTCTCTCTCGTCGCCACCCATGGAAAAAGGAGGCCGATCCTCCTCCTCTCTCTCTCTCGGCGCCGCCTAGGGCAAAGGGCCGCTGTGCCCTATTCTTCCCGTCGCTGCCTCCCAACAACGTAAAGGCTGGGAGCTCCTCTCTTGCGGCCATTTGGAGCAAGGTTGGCCGGGAGCTCCTCTCCCGCGGCCATTTGGAGCTAGATCAGAGCGTGGACGGCCGCTATGGCCGCTGGATGTCGAGCTCGCGCAAGGTCTTCGGTTGCGACTCCGTCGAAAGCACGCGTCAAGGGTAACGAATTTCTACTTGGGCAGGTGAAGCCTTCAATTCTCATACTTGCATGGAAGCTCCCCTCCACCATCAGGTGGAGGAGGTGTGCTCTCTGACGGGTTGATGTGCGCATCCCCGAAATTAACCACATTAGCGCCCGGAAGTGTGAGTACGGGTTTAGGCATTCTGTGTGAAGCCCATCCGGGTGTGTAGACCAGATTGGTGATGTTTCTGTGTGAAGCCCGTCCGGACGTGGGGGCCGGATTGGTGATGTCCTGAGGATCAAGGAGAAGACTCAACAGGAAGATATTTATTATTTGCCCGTATTTATAAAATGTCGCCGCCTCGGGAAAGGGGTGTGGGCAATGTAGCTCGGTTTGCTTCAATTGGTCGAGGCTCAGTTTGCTACCGCATGGCGAGACGTTGGCGTACAGGTGTCGCAGTACCAAGCAGGGAGTTGCGGTCTTAAGCCCAAAGTCGTGCCGCCCCGAGAAGGGCTTATTTATTTATATTTGCTGGCCTGCGTGCCGAAGTATGGAGCTTATGCTCTTATAAATTAAAATGCCTGTGATGCCCTCTTTATGTAGCTTATATTTTTATCGTAGGCGAGTGGCGTTTTCACGAACCACTCGACCCGTGGGAACCCCGAGGTGAAATTACCGGGAAGACCTTAAGGGTCAGTTAATTAACTCTTAAAACGGCGGAGTTATGCTGTCGGCAGTCCCATTTGGGCTACCTATAGTCAGACTGTTTGTCGGGATTACGCTATTGGCGGCCCGGACGAGGAACGCTATAAATAGACCCAAGAGAGCACCTTTAGGAGTTGGATTCGGTTTGGGATTTCCCCTTAGATGTTTTGGTTGGCCAAGAGAGTCCTCTAATGGTGCTTTGTCTCAGTCTTTGGCTTCAGAGGGGAAGTGCTTGTTAGTCTTCCGGGTGTGTGGTGGGACCTCCACGCTGAGGCCTTGGGTTTGTCCTTTGAGTTCCTAGTTTTGTGCCTAGATTGTTAGCTTGAGCGAAGTAGGTGTGAGGCCACCCCTCTTTTGGGACCCCAAACTCCACAGAGACCAAGTCTTGTTTACAAGATTTCGGTTTCAACACTTGTACTACTGCATATGAAATTTGGAATCATTTGGAAGTTACTCATGAAGGTACATCGCAGGTTAAAGATTCCATACTTTTCCAACTGGAGTCGGAATATGAAAAATTCCGAATGGATGAAAGCGAAGATGTTGATGGTATGTACACGCGCTTCACCAAGATCGTCAATGCCTCAAAAGCTCTTGGAAAGACCTTCTCAAATGGCGACTTGGTCCGCAAGATCCTTCGTTCTCTTCCTCCAAAATTCAACCCGAAGGTGACGGCTATTTCGGAGTCGCACAACTTAAGGACGCTCCAAGTTGAGAGCCTCATTGGGAATCTCAAAACCCATGAGGTAGAACTCAAAATCCAACATGATGAATACAACAAGGAGCCAAAGAAGAAGGTGTTGGCATTAAAATCAAAGAAGGAGTGCCAAGAGGATGAGGATGAAGATGAAGAGAGTCTTTTGGTAAAGAACTTCCGAAAGTTCATGCGCAATCCGGAAAGGAGAAACACCTTTCGAAAATATTTCCAAAAGGGTGAAAGATGGAAAGGGTCATCTTCAAAGAAGGAAAAAGAGAGCGACAATGAAGAAGAGAGACCTCCACCGGAATGCTATCATTGTAGGAAGACGGGGCATATTCGGAGCCAGTGCCCAAAGTTCTTGAAGGAGAAGAAAGAAAAACGGATCAAAGGGAAGGAGAAGAAGAAAGTACTAAAGCTAGAACATGGGATGACTCTTCCTCCTCCTCCTCCGAAGAATCAAGTGGGTCTTCATCAAGCGAAGATGAGGAAGCAAACATGTGCCTCATGGGACATGAAAACGACGGCAATGACACCAGTGTTCCTAGTAACACTGAGGTAACTCCTCCCACTTATGATGAATTGTATAATGAATTTCTTGAAACTTGCAAAGCTTTTGATAAAAATATGAAAGATAGTATTTTATTAAATCGTGAAAATGAATCTCTTATTAAAGAAAATCAAAAGCTTTCCAAAAAGGTGATTGTTTTAGAAAAGAGAAAGGTTTCTTGCCAAGAATGTGATCACTCCACAAAATTGGCAAAAGATATAGAAGAGTCACTTTCTAAAGCCCTCTCTCATGCCAAAACTCTTACAAAAGAGAAGGGGGAGTTAGAAAGGAAATTGGAAGCCTCTCTTGTGCAAATCAAAAATAATTGAAAAGGTTTTGAAAATAGGTGTGTCATGCTTGTGAAAGAAAATTCTTCACTTAAAGCACAAGTTCATAATCTCACCATGGCCATTAAAAAATTTGATATAGGCCAAAAATCACTGGAAATGATTATAGGGTACCAGTGCCATGGATCTGGAAAGTTTGGGCTCGGATAGCGAGGTGAGGGCTACCGCCCGACGCTAGCCACTAACGCCGGCGCTAGCACCTCATACCAGAAACATGGAATTTTTTTTTAAAAATGCTTTCCTTCTGTAAATTAAAATTATTCCAGCAAGAAAATTTTCCAGAAAAGGGTCTCAACCCCCTTTATTTCGTGTGCAAACTGTTATAGGTTGGGTCACACAACTAGTTCTTGCAGGAAAATAAAACAAAATACTTAAAATTAAATCTGGGTACCTAAGGCTTCCACTTATTCTATGGGAGGTTCC
Organism: Dactylorhiza incarnata; assembly: GCA_033032865.1. Lineage (NCBI taxonomy): Eukaryota > Viridiplantae > Streptophyta > Magnoliopsida > Asparagales > Orchidaceae > Dactylorhiza > Dactylorhiza incarnata. The sequence continues at coordinate 12,184 of JAWHQI010001684.1, forward strand.
ACTTGGGTATCCGGATCTTTACTCTCATCTTCTTTCTAGATGTGCAGGCAGGCTAAGGACAATGAAGACGTGTGGTACTTGGATTCAGGATGCTCCAAGCACATGACGGGCAATAAATCAAAGTTCCTTAGCCTAGAAAGGAAGAAGGGAGGGATTGTGACTTTTGGCGACTACGGAAAAGGAAGAATCATGGGAATTGGTACAATTGGTAACGAATCCTTCACTATATCAAATGTTCTTTATGTAAAAGGGCTAAAACATAATCTTATTTCAATTAGCCAATTATGTGATAAAGGATTAGATGTTTTATTTGAATCTTCTACTAATCTATGCAAAATATCTAATCCTATTACAAACAATATTTTACTAACTGCACCAAGAATACACAATGTTTATATAGTTTCATTTCATGATCTTTCAAAATCATCTTTAAAATGTTTTATTACCAAAAATGATGAACTTGATCTTTGGCATAGAAGGCTAGGACATGCTAGCACAAAGGTTATTGTAAAACTTGCCAAAAGAGATTTAATTAGAGGATTGCCTAGATTAAATGGAAATTTACCTTCACTTTGTTCACCATGTCAAAAAGGTAAAATTACTAGATCCTCTTTCAAAAGTAAAAATGTTATTTCTACTACAAGACCTTTGCAATTAATTCATATGGATCTCTTTGGTCCCATTAGCACAGCAAGTCTTGGTGGTAGATTGTATACATATGTTTTAATAGATGATTTTTCTAGATATTGTTGGACAATATTTCTCTCATCCAAATCCGAAGCGTTTTGTGAATTTTTAAAATTATGTACTCGTATTCAAAATGAAAGTGATTTAAAAATTAAATGCATTCGTTCGGATCATGGAGGAGAATTTGAAAATGAAAAATTTACTTCTTATTGTGATATGTTAGGCATAAAACATGAGTTCTCCGCACCACGCACACCACAACAAAATGGTGTTGTAGAAAGAAAGAATAGGACACTTCAAGAGCTAGCACGCACTATGTTATGTGAATATAAATTACCTAAGTCCTTTTGGGCCGAAGCCGTAAACACATCATGTTATGTTATAAATAGAATCATGCTTCGCCCATCTTTAAATCTCACACCATATGAACTCTATTTTCAAAAGAAGCCTAATGTGTCTTACTTCAAAGTTTTTGGTTGTAAATTCTTTATCTTAAATACAAAAGATAGCTTGGGAAAGTTTGATGAAAAATGTGATGAAGGAACATTTCTTGGATACTCTTCAACTAGTAAAGCTAATAGAGTTTTTAATAAAAGAACGAGAAAAGTTGAAGAGTCAATTAATGTGAAATTTGATGAGCTTGTTCCTTGCATAGAAAGACTTTCCGCAGGTAAAGAGGATGATCTATTACCCCCTTAGGAGCATGGTGATGAAGAACCTTCCAAAGAAGAAGAAGAGGAGGCCAAGAAAGATGAATATGTACCTCCAAGCATCTTAAAATTCACAAAGGATCATCCACGGGAATTGATAATTGGTGAACCATCCATCGGGGTAAGAACTCGCTCTTCTCTTCATGAATCTTTTTCAAATATTTGTTTTGTTTCCGAAATAGAACCAAAAACCGTTACTACCGCTTTAAATGATGAATTATGGTTTTTGGCTATGAATGAAGAATTAGAATAATTTGAGCGACATAATGTTTGGAAATTAGTAGAAAGACCATCTAATCACCCGGTTGTAGGTGTAAAATGGATTTTCAAAAATAAATTAGATGGTGAGTCTAGAATATATAGAAATAAAACACGTTTAGTAGCACAAGGATATTCTCAAATCGAGGGGATAGATTTTGATGAATCTTTTGCACCCGTTGCTAGATTGGAGTCTATAAGAATTTTTCTAGCATTTGCAAGCTTTAAAAGAATAAAACTATTTCAAATGGATGTGAAAAGTGCTTTTCTAAACGGGTTTGTAAAAGAAGAAGTTTATGTTGAACAACCCCCCGATTTTATTAATGAAAAATTTCCAAATCATGTTTATAAACTAGAAAAGGCGCTTTATGGTTTAAAACAAGCGCCCCGTGCATGGTATGAAAGACTTACCTCATTTTTATTGAAGCACGATTATATTATGGGAAGTGCGGATAATACTCTCTTCATTAAGCACAATAATGATGATATAATTATTTTACAAATATATGTTGATGATATTATTTTTGGATCTACTAATGAAGAGATGTGTAAAGTAGTTATTTTAGTGATAAAAACTGAATTTGAAATGAGTCTTGTAGGAGAACTTTCTTATTTCTTTGGTTTTCAAATATCACAAAGAATTGATTGTATCTTTGTATGTCAAACTAAATATGTCCATGATATGCTTAAACGTTTTGGATTTGAAAACCTTAAACATGCTTCTACACCAATGAGTGCATCACTAAAATTAGGAAAAGATGAATCAGGAGTTTCTATAGATCAAACTTTATATAGAGGTATGATAGGATCTCTACTTTATCTTAGTGCAACTAGACCCGATATTATGTTTGACGTATGCTTATGTGCTAGATTTCAAGCCAATCCAAAAGAATCTCATTTAAAAGTGGTAAAACAAATTTTTAGATATCTCATTGGGTCATCTACATTAGGATTATGGTACCCGCATAATGATTCATTTACATTGCATGGCTATTCTGATTCGGATTATGCCGGTTGTTCACTTGATAGAAAAAGCACTAGCGGTACTTGTCATTTTCTAGGACCTTCATTAGTTGCATGGTCTAGTAGGAAACAAAATTCGGTTGCACTCTCCACCACGGAGGCCGAATACATTGCATTAGGGAGTTGTTGTGCATAAGCTCTATGGATGAGCCAAACTTTAGAGGACTTTGGTTTTCATCTAAAACTTATTGAATTAAAATGTGACAACAAAAGTGCCATTGATCTCACAAATAATCCGGTACACCACTCTAGATCCAAACATATAGATGTGCATCATCATTTCATAAGGGATCACATTAAAAAGGAAAATGTAAGGATTAGTTTCATTGGCACGAACTCTCAACTTGCTGATATATTCACTAAACCTCTTCCCGATGCAAGGTTTCAAATGGTAAGGTTGGAATTGGGAGTCTTAAACATCTTAGGATGAAAAACATATAAAACGCTAATGTTTTATGCAATTTGAGCAATCAAGACATCTCTGATAATTACAAAACTTCTGCATAAGACTACTCTTAAGACCCCTAACCAATATCAAAAATAAAAAATTTAAAATTCTTGAAAAATCGTGTACTGTTTCCAGCGCTAGCGCTAGCGCCGACGCTAGCGTGGGTGTGTGATTTTTATGATTTTTAAAATTTCTAAAATTCAACAAAAATATGTTAATTTATTTGTGCAAATTTATTTTTGTGTTACTGTCTATTTTATTTTTTGTTTTGTTTGAATTATGAAAAATCAACTACAAAAATTCAAAATTCAAAAATACAAAAATATGTTTTTGTTATTTGTGTTTTATTCATTCTTTGAAAAATCAACTATAAAAGTTCAAAATCTAAAAATACAAAAATATGTTTTTGTTATTTGTGTTTTTATTAATATTTTGAAAAATCAACTACAAAAGTTCAAAATTCAAAAATACAAAAATATGTTTGTGTGATTAAAAAATTTCAAAACAAAAAAAAAACTGTATGATCTTTATTGCCAATATCAAGCATGTATGAATTCTATTATTTCGAATTATTTACAATGTTAAAACATATTCTTTCAAATTACCTTGAACATTGTTTTGCTTATCATGCTTTGATATATCTATTTAAAGTGCATCAATTGTATTGCAAAATGTGTAGATCCAAGCTTAGCATGCCTCTAAGTATGAGTAAATGTTTTATGATTGATAATGATACATTTCACTCACTTATTTTGGTAATCAACATGTGTGTCTAAATCTAAAAATGCTTGCTTGTGTATTGTATTTGTGCAATGAATTAAAACTTGCATAAGTTTATTGCCTACACTACATTTGAATTGCACTTATGAAATTTAGAAAAGTGGTTAAGTTAAAAAATTTTGGTTTGCAAAACAAGTGTATACGGAGAATGTTGTCTCACAAATATGAACAAAAAATTATATATATGTAGACAAATATAACTCCACCAAGCACTACTTGAACCTCCTGATAAGTCTTCATAAGCATTGTGAGGTTGAGAACCTTGGAAAGAATAGTAAAGTTACTTGTGCAAACCTTGGTTTTTACACCAATTTGTTAAAAACTATGTGCATTAAAAGTGTGTGAAAGTAATTTACTTGTGTTTTATTATGCACTTTACTTTGCATATGTCTTATATTTTGTGATTTAAATAAATTGTTAACTGTTGGCACCAAAAATGTATCAACTCCACGATCGCTAAACTGAGGGATGGGGGGTGAGACTGTTGGGTGGCCGGTTACTTTGAGCTGGAGAAAAGGGTAATTTTATTGATATAAAGCTTGAGTTACAACTGAGATTACAACAGGAAAGAATGAAAAAACATCATAAGACTTGAAGAAAAAGGGCCTGGAGGGAGACGGGGAGGTCTCCGGAAAGAGTGACGGGCGGTCTCGGCGGTCTCCAAAAACTGAGACCGCTCAAGTCCACGACTAGAGCTGGGAACTCTATAAAGATCCTCCAACTGGTACCCCTACCCCTGTATTTATAGGCATGGGGTCTGCCCGAATGGGCAGATCTGAAAGGCAACGGGCTGCCCGGAACTGCTGAGATCGCCTGAGACTGCTGCTGAGACCGCCGAGATCGTATGGACCAGCTGAGACCGCCTGGGACAAGCTGAGATCGCTGAGATCGCCCGGGACATGCTGAGACCGCCTGGGACAAGCTGAGATCGCTGAGATCGCCCGGGGATATCCTGAGATCGCTGAGATCGTCTGAGCCTGCATCACCTGAACAGATCACACAAAACAAAATCAGTTCGGGACCGATAACCTCCGAATTGAGGTCGCCGAGGAGAAGCGATCTCCCTTTTTGAGATCGCCCAGGAGGGGAGATCTCCTCCCTGCGAGGTCGCCCGGGAGGGGCGGCCTGCCCTGCTCGAGGTCGGCCGGAAGGGGCGACCTGCTCCTTTTGAGACCGCCCAGGAGGGGCGATCTCCTCCCTGCGAGGTCGCCCGGGAGGGGCGGCCTGCTCTGCTCGAGGTCGCTCGGAAGGGGCGACCTGCTCCTTCTTGAGGTCGCCCAGGAAGGGGCAACCTCCCTCTGCTTGAGGTCGCCTAGGAAGGGGCGACCTCCCTCTTGCGCAAGACCGCTCGGTCTCGACGAGCCCCCCCCCCCCCCGGAGGAGCGAGATCGTCCCGGATCTCCAAACATACCAGGATAGCTGAAAAATGTTAGCTCGGAGGGGATCGCCGATTTCTGGGTAAACATTAACATTGCCCAAAATACACTTATGTGCACATCATTATCTTTCATAACACTTCTTCTCATGAGTATTGGATTCTAATGCTTTATCTATACTAATCTTTATATAAAAATGCACTAGATAACCTAGCATGATCTCTACAATGTTTTGGTATTTCTTGAATTTACAAATTGAGTAACATTGTAGTTTAATCTCTCTTTTTGATATGTTCATTTCATGCTTGGTATTTTTATGAAAAACTTTGAGATTTCAAAAAGGTTAAAACATCTTTCAATTTTGAACCAAAACTCATATTTCTACTTATGCTTTTCATGCTTACAAAAAGATGTTTATTATAATCTTCCGCTTGCTTACAACTCTTATCTTTATATTTGAAATCTCTTATTTATGCTATGCTTAAACTCTCTATCATTATTTATATTTCGAAAAGCTCGATCATGTTATATAAATGCCTCCTTACTACACTCACCCCACCTTCTTTTGATAATACCAAATGGGGGAGATTAATTGAAGAAATATATATATGAGAAATATAGATAAATAAGGGGAGACTAACTTATGAAATCTATCATTTAGGGGGAGTAACACATAAATTGCATTTATGTAGGGGGGCATTAAGATAGGGGGAGTATGCACATTATCATGCATATCATTTACTATAGTAGCACTTTTATCTTGCTTATCTTATCTATAAACACTATTGTTGATTTCTTGCTTAGAGGATTTGTTATTATCAAAAGGGGGAGATTGTTGGACATGTGTGTCACATCCCTTTGTTTGAAAATAACAAATCACATATTGTATTTAATATTGCTTGTAGTGTGTTTATAGTGTGCAGGAACTATAGGTGCAATACTCCACAGGTCGAAAGCAGCTTGGAACAAATTTTTGAAAGGAGCAGTGCTACCGCCAGCGCTATCGCTAACGCCAGTGCTACTGCTACCGCCAGCACTACCGCAAGCGCTATCGCTACCGCCGGGCGCTATCTCGAGTTCGTGTACAGCGACGGTTACGCAACCGCTACCACTACCGCTACCGCTACCGCTACCGCCAGCGCTATCTCCCACTACCGCTAGTGCTATCGCTACCGCCAGGCGCTATCTCCAGTTCGTGCACAGCGCCACGCCGACGACGGTTGCGCAACCGCTCCACACGAATGCTACCGCAGGCGCTAGCCACTACCGCAGGCGCTAGCTCTAAGTTCTATAAAAGGCTGGGCTCTCTCTCGTTTTGGTTTGACCTTCCAGAGACATTACTTGTGCCCAAACTCTTGTGCTGCTACTCTGCCAAAACATCATCTCCCACTCAAAGCCAAAGAAGAAATTCTGGAGAAGGAAGCCATCACGCTGCATCCGAAGAACGATCGCTTCGACCTCGCTTGTGCTTCAGCGATCCTTCATCCTCATCTCCAGAAATCTCAAGAGGGAGTTTGCTTGTTATTTACTTCATTTCTTTATTTGTATCTTGTAGTGAAATCGCCTTGTTTTTGGCGACTAGGTCCTTGCGTGGCTTAGGGGGAATTCGCCGCGTGAGTTGGCGACTAGGTCTAGGGGATTAGATCTAGGGGGCTCGAGGCCATATCCGGGGAAGAATTGGCTAGAGCGGCTTGAGGCCATATCCGGGGAAGGATAGGCTAAAGCCAACCGGTTTGTGGGGATACAAGTCGGTATAGAAAAGGAAAAGAAATTCACTTTTGTACGCCTCCGATTTCTAGCGATATTGAAATCAAATTTTGTAAACACTCTTTTTATATAATGCAATCATGATTATATTTGTGTTTATTTGATTTCTCTCTATTGGCGTAAAATTTCATTATTGCAAAATTGTTATTACTAATTTGTCATCATTATTTCCTATTAATCAAAAAGACTTAGTAATTTTTTTAAAATTTATAAAAAGAATTTTATTCCCTTATTCACCCCCCCCCCTCTAAGGGCGCCGTAAGATCCAACACCATGGTCATAAGAAAAGACATCATTCGATTTTTCCAGTAGTTGAAATCTGACCCAGAAAAAAGAGGTGGTCGACTAACACCTTGACCCTCCGGAAAAGCGAGATCATGAGACGCCATTATTCTCGGTTGTTAAGTCGATTGGAATAACCTCGCTCGGATACCACTTGTTGGATCGGTAGGCGTCTTAAGAGGGGGGGGGGGGTGAATAAGGATTTTTAAAACTTATGTTATATTTGAATATCTTAAAATAATAAGCGATTACGATGATGAGAAAATAAAAGCACACTAAGTAAAATCAAATAGAGACATGTTTTATTAATATGAAATATAAGGTTTACAAAAGTTGATTTCTATAACGCTAGAAATTGGTGGCAAATAATAATAAACTCTTTTTGTTTTATATCCCGACTCGCATCCCCACGAACCGGTGGGCCCAGCCTATCCTTCCCCGGATTCGTCCTCAAGCCGCTCTAGCCAATCCAAACCCGGATATGGCCTTGAGCCCCCCTAGACCTAACCTAGATCTAGTTGCCAACACGAGGCGAATTTATGCCCTAAGTCCTCCCTAGACCTAGTCGCCAACACGAGGCGAATTCTGTAACGGTTTACAAGGAAAATGAAATGATAATAATAAAAACTCCCTCTTGAAGAACTTCTGAAGTCGGAGACGGTGATCCACTGTAGGATGAGCATTGTTGAAGCAGAAGACGTTTTGATTCAGCGTGAAGAGGTCTTCCTTCAAAATTCGCAGAGCTTTGGTGGGAGATTAACTTTCGGCCAAATCAGGCTCGGGAATTCTAGCACTCAACCTCTCTCTCTGATGTCTATCCAAAACGAGAGAAGAGGGGTCCTATTTCTATCCTCTGCACTAGTGCTTGCGCTAGCGCTACTGCCGACGCTATCCCGGATTAGGCATTATTCTGCGCAAGAGAATCTTCAATCCGAGGAAACATTTCTCTTATGCCTTCTGTGCTCCGCGCTACCTCCTGCGCTATTTTCTACCGCTAAGCGCTAGCTCCTTTTATATGTGCTCCGGAAATGCGCTAATCAACACTAGGGTCGGGCTCTAGGTGTTACCGCCGGCGCTAGTTGATAGTGCATTATTTATAGTTATTTTTATATAATATTCTGATAGTAATTAATTAGTTTTTATATAGTTTTAGTTTAATTTATATCTAATTTACTTTATTTTGTGTTTTTAGGTAATTTGGGGCTGCTAATAACAAATTCAAGCCCACAGCTGTGTTTAGGGGAAATTTTAGAACAAATCTGCAAAAATTCTATATACACGCCCCAGGTCACAGGCGTGACCTGGGGGCGTGACCATGGTCACGGCCGTGCTCCACCTTCAGCTTCCAGAAGATATTGCCATGTCGGATTAAGATTACACGCCCAAGGTCACGGGCATGACCTGGGGCGTGACCTTTAGGTCACGGGCGTGACTCGCCCAACAAGCATTCAATACAAGCAGTTTCCGTCACCGAGCCGTTCCAGCTTACACGCCCTTGGTCACGAGCGTGACCAAGGGGCGTGACCTCTCCCGCAACTGCCAGATTAACTCCAGATCGCGTTGTTTCCCTCTGTTTCCTGACTCGGTCAAGACATGCCCTAGGTTACGGGCGTGACCTAGGCCGTGACCCATCGAGATGATCAATTTTGGCGGTTTCTCTCCCCTAACGTTCCCGGGCTTTCATGACGCAGTTACGCAGCTTACACGCCCTTGGTCACGGGCGTGACCAAGGGCGTGACTCACCAATTTTCTGCCTATAAAAGCCAGCTGCTGCCAAAGTGATGGGAATCCGGTCCTTGCTTCGATTGGGTCAATTTTAGAGTAGATTTTCTGCATTTCATTAGTGTAATTTTATTTATGCAATTTATTTTATGCTTTGCAATTCCAAATCATAGCTTAGATTTACTTTACTCGCACTTGTACTTCACTTTTCATAGTTATAAAATGTTCTTTTTCTTCAATCATGAGTAACTAATTTTATAGCATTTGATCGGATGATTTCCTAAGCTTTTGTATTTCGTAATCTTTTATTCATAGTTTGGATTTGGAAACTATGATTTACCGTTGATTTGCAATTATTGGTTTCATATTTCTAGGGTATGAAAATCAAGTTTGATCCGTATTTTAGTGTATCGAGGGATCCGTAAATACGGGTAGATCGCTCATCGGTAAAAAGAGTTCTATGCATTCCTCGAGAGAGGGTGACAGAAATCTTCCGGATTGGAATCAAATCCAATAGTGGGGCTCACTACATAAAGCAAGCTTTGGGGGTGTCGACTAGCCGAGGGGTCTTAATCGATCAACCTAAGGTTAGGTGGTAGTTCTCTCGAGAGAGGCTCTACCATATTTTGGGAACCTCTACGGTCAAGTTTTGACCAAATCAATTTCTTATGAGTTCTAGATTTACGAAATATTTTACTTAAGAAGGATTCTCGATCAAATGTTTCCTTTCTTTTATTACTTCTTTTATAAAACCCTTTTAAATATTCTACCGATAAAATAATATTAATTTGCGTGAGTTGAAGTAATCAACAGACCCGTGGAATACGACACTTGATATTTATTTGTTGTAAATATCTTATGCTATGAACGATAGGTGCTCTTGCCTATAGTTCGTAGAATTTGGAGAAAATTAGTTATCTCGTAAACTTTACCTATCAATTTTTTGGCGCCATTGTCGGGGATTATTTTTGTTGATATTTTGAAAGCGTGAATTTTATTACTTTTATCATTCTCTTTCTCCGCCCCAATTTCTCTTTTTTCTTTTTCTTTTAAAATTCATTTCTATTAGGTAACGGTTGTTTAATTTTCTTTTTCACAAAAATATGATGATATCTCAGTTGGCCGCAAAAGTTGCCGAGCTTCAACATAAGGTAAACCTTTTTGAAGCCGCACGAAAGCGCCAACTTATTTGTTATTTTTGTGGTGCAAATCATTCTAGCGAGGAATGATATTCTTATTTTTATTCTCAAAATAAGTTTGATAAAAATAATTTTTCTCAAGATTATAATTCTTCTGAAATTCCTTCTTGCTCCGATAATAATTATTCGTGGTGGCGAGATCACCTGGATAGTTTACGGTGCAATGAAGAAATTTATATTGATCAAAACTTCTATTCCTCCACTTTTTATCCGCAAAATTCTTTTGATCAAATTTCTTCTCTCGGTGATTCTCCGGATCTTCCTATTCAAAATTTGAATAGTTATTCCCAAGAAGAAAATAATATTTTATACCAAGAATTTATTAACATAATGGGTGTACCGAGCGAAATTGAAGAAGAACATGTTTCATCTTCTACTTCGCCCGACTCTATTCCGCTTTCTCATGAATTTTTAAGCCCACCACATAAATATTTTGGAATCAAAATTCATGAAAAATTTGTCGCCCATAAATTACTCCCTTAGGTATTGATTTTTCTGATCATAATTTTATTCTTGAAAATAAACAACCGGTGCTTGATCATGTGTTTTCCCAAGCGCCTCCTCCTTGCGAAAAATTTTCTGACTCGCTAAATTTTGATTCTTTTGATACTAACAATTTTCATGTAGAGGACGAGCCGTTGCAACGAAACATTTTCTCTGATCCATTTGCCGCTCATCTCCGGCAATCCAAATTACTTAAGGTATGTATAGGTAATTTGGATTCTCAATTTCAAGCTAACGGACAACAAAAGAATCAATAGTGTAGCGGAGGAGTAGCCGGGCGACTGATTTCGGCATGCTCACCTGAGCGTGAATTAAGGGAGTTGCCTGTGCACCTTTATTTTTATTTTCCTTTTTCCTAACAATAACCGTCTAGCTTAAAGACGGGAAAAAGAAAGCGCTCTTGGGAGGCACCACTTGCTTATCTTTATTTTTCTTGCAATTTACTTTGTATGCATTTTATTTACTTTTCCCTCCTACTTGTTTATAAACATTGGGGACAATGATTATTTTTATTATGTGGGGGGGGGGGGTGTGATGAGTCCTGATCATATACACATTTATGGACTTATCTGGGCCGATTTCCTAGTTTATGCACTACACTCCAGGCATGTTTTCGCTCATATTTGTTATTCCATGCTATGTGCACTTCTAGGCCCGTTTTTGGTGTTATATCATGTTTTTCATCTTTAGTAGTTTTCATGCGCTGTTAAGTGCCACTTTCAGTGGCTGGATTTGTGGTTATGCTGGAACAGGAGTCGTGCAGGTGTTCCCGGTACAATTCTGTACAGGAACACTGCGCACGATCACTGGTTCTATTGCGCACGACCACTGGTCGTGCGCCACTGATCGTGCGCACTTAACGCCATTTTATGAGTTCTGTTTGGCTAATCGCACGACCACTTACGATAGTGCGCACGACCACCGGTCGTGCGCCACTGGTCGTGCGAACATTGTATTTTATAAATTTTCTTACCTTGCAGGCTCCGTCCAGTCAGGCGCACAATCACAGGATGCTAGTGCGCACGACCACTGGTCGTGCGCCAATGACCGTGCGCACTGTTTATTCCAGCGCCTATAAAACGACCTGCTCGCGAATTAGGTCGGGACCCCGATTTTCTTCCGCCGTTTTCTCGCTCCAGGGCTCCGATTTCGCCCCTCCACCGTCGCCCACCATATGGAGGTGCTCCGGGCTTGTTCTTCACGCCAATCTTGAGCCGGAGTTTCCTCTCGGCCTCCTCCTTCATCCGAGTGCTTCAAGAAAGGTTTAGCCGCCATCGCCATCAAGCAAGAGGAAGTTTGCAACCTCTACCAGATCGTGACACGAAGATGACCGTGCGCTCTGTTCAAAAATATTATTAATAAAAGTAAACTATGGCATAGGAGACTAGGTCATCTAAACCACAAAACCATTAGTAAATTATCAAAGAATAACCTAGTCAGAGGCCTACCAAAGGGTAGATTCTCTAAGGACTCTCCATGCAGACCTTGCCACCTAGCAAAACAAACCAAGTCATCCTTTAAACCAATTGGTAAGGATGACTCCCCTAGGCTCCTCTACTTACTGCACATGGATCTCTTTGGTCCCATATCCACTCAAAGCTTAGGTGGAAAGTCTTATACCTTAGTCATTGTAGATGACTATTCTAGGTTCAGCTGGGTGTTCTTTCTAAGGGCTAAGTCTGAAACCCATAAGATTCTCTCAAAATTCATAAGACAGATTCAATCTGAGTTCAATACTCATGTTTCAATTATCAGGAGTGATCATGGGACTGAATTTGAAAATCAGTCAATTAGTAGTTTCTGTGAGGATATAGGTATTAAACAAAGTTTTTCATCCCCTAGAACTCCTCAACAAAATGGAGTTGCTGAAAGGAAGAATAGAACTTTAATTGAATCAGGAAGGACCTTACTTGCAGAATCAGGATTAGCAAAAACCTTTTGGGCTAAAGCAGTCAACACTGCAAACTATGTTCTAAATAGAAGCCTCATACACAAAACTAAGTCAAAAACTCCATATGAGCTCCTGAAGGGAAAAACACCCATTGTTAAATACTTTAAAATATTTAGATGTGCCTGCTTTATCTTAAATAATGGGAAAGATCATCTTGCCAAGTTTGACAAGAAGTCTGATGATGGAATATTTCTTGGGTACTCATCATCTAGCAAATCTTATAGATGCTATAACAGGAGAACTCTCAGAATTGAAGAATCTATGCACATTATATTTGATGAAACTAACATGCTGTTTAAGGGGGAGGAAACTTCCACCAATCCTTTTCCACAGGAAGATCGCAGCATAGAGACTCAGCTTGAACAACTGACTTTAGAGAACAAAGACACTGGGAAAGAAAACCTGCTACAGGAACCAAGTGAGGAGTCTGAACAAGAGAATGGAGAAGGATCAGAGAAGAGCAATCAAAACCAACTCCCACAAGAGAACATGGTTCAGGAAGAACAGGTGGACAATGATCCCATTGTTAATGAGGAAGAAGAGCATCTAACAAATCCAAGCAGGACAGTGATCAATATGAAAAATCATCGACAATCCCAAGTAATTGGAGACCCCAATACTGGGGTAAGAACAAGACACCAAGTCTCCAATGGGATGATACTCCAATGCTTCTTATCTCAAGTTGAACCAAAGAAGTTTGAGGAAGCAAATTGTGATCCTCACTGGATTATAGCCATGCAAGAAGAACTAAGCCAATTTGAGAGAAACAAAGTGTGGAACTTAGTTGAGAGACCAAGAAACTACCCAGTTATTGGTACAAATGGGTATACAGAAACAAACTAGATTCCACTAGAGTAATTATCAGGAACAAGACAAGACTTGTAGCACAAGGATACAGACAAGAAGAAGGAATAGACTACAATCAAACCTTTGCTCTAGTAGCCAGATTGGAAGCAATCAGACTCTTTCTTGCCTATGCAGCCTTCATGAAGATGAAAGTCTACCAGATGGATGTCAAGAGTGCTTTTCTGAATGGTGACCTTCAAGAAGAGGTGTATGTAGAGCAACCACCAGGTTTTGTCAATCCCTCCTCACCTAACTTTGTTTATAGACTTAACAAAGCACTTTATGGTCTTAAGCAAGCACCTAGAGCCTGGTATGAAACTCTCTCCAACTTCCTTTTAGAAAATTCTTTTGAAAGAGGAAAAGTAGATAAAACACTCTTTACTAGAACCCATAAAAATCAACTCCTTCTTGTTCAAATCTATGTAGATGACATCATCTTTAGCTCAACTCATCCCAAACTTTGTCAAAGATTTGCTAATCTAATGCAATCAAAATTTGAAATGAGTAGTATGGGAGAACTCTCTTATTTCTTAGGGCTACAAGTGAAACAAAGCAGTGAGGGAATCTTTATCTCACAATCTAAATACACTAATGAATTAATCAAAAAGTTTGGTATGGAATCAGCCTCTACCATGAAAACACCTATGGCAACTAATGCCATTATAGAAAAGGATGATAAGGGAAAATCTGTAGATCAAAAGACATAGGGCAATCATAGGATCCCTTCTCTATCTAACAGCTAGTAGACCTGACATTATGTTTGCAACCTGTATATGTGCTAGATTTCAGGTTGATCCAAAAGAATCCCATCTCACCTCTATAAAAGGATTATTAGATACCTAAAGGGAACACCTGAACTAGGTCTGTGGTACTCAGCAGAAACAAATTTTGAATTAATAGGATTCTCAGATGCAGACTATGCTGGATGTAGGGTTGATAGAAAAAGCACATCTGGTACTTGCTAATTCCTAGGTGACAGATTAATATCATGGTTCAGTAAGAAATAAACTTCAGTCTCAACCTCAACAGCTGAAGCTGAATATATAGCTGCTGGGAGCTGTTGTTCACAAATTCTCTGGATGCAAAATCAGCTTCTTGACTATAAATTGGAAGTCAATAACTCTAAAATTTATTGTGATAGCTATAGTGCCATCTCCATAGCATCCAACCCAGTCCTTCATAATAGAACCAAACATATAGAGATCAGACATCACTTTCTTAGAGACAATGTAGAAAAAGGTAAGATAACCTTAGAATATATTTCTACAGATAGTCAAAGAGCAGACATTTTTACCAAGCCCTTAGATGAAACTAAGCATACTTACTTTCTCAACACCTTGGGAATGCTTGATGAAAGCTTGTAAACATCATTGTTGGAGAAATCTAAAAGAGATCAGAACAACTAAGAAAATACTTACAGACACGTCGATTACCTATCGACGCACCGTCGAGAGGAACTCGACGCTAGCATTGATTTCTTAAAGACAAAGTTACGTCGATCCCTTATCGACAAACCATCGATCTAATCTCGACGCAAGTCTGCGACCAAGTCGAAAGGACATTAGGCTGACAATGTTTCGACGGAGCGTCGACTCCATATTGACTCATACGTCGACATCAATGACCAACGTCACAGCTGCTTCGACACATCGACCATGCGTCGACTCCAACTCGACATACCGTCGACTTCATAATAAAACAGGAAACAAATATTCCCTTTTCTTTTGATGATTGGTTAACTAATATACCTTGATTTCTGTTTCCTTTTCGACGTTTCACATCCTTTAAATAACACTTCTTATTTCATAACTCATACTCTCCCAAACCGCCAAAATCTTTGTCTTCCACCTCTCTCTCTACATCAATGGCGCCAACCCCTGCTCAATCTGCTCTCCTCAAAACAATAAACGATGCTCTGGAATAACTTCTGAATGACTTCCAGACACGTCTGACCACCTTCTCCAATGAGTGCGCCGACATGCTCACCACCTGTGAAGCCAAATTGGCCAACCTCTCTGCCTCTCTTCCTGAGCTTCATGTTCTTCTTTAAGAACAACCTCTGTCGCCAAAAGGGTTTACATCCTTTCTGAAGGATATAAACCAGGGGGAGAGTTGCTCCAGAAACCCCCTATCCAGGTTTTTCTTAAAGCTCAGGGCTAACTCTTCTCCAATCTCTAAATATTATCCTTAAGTATTAAATCAACTTCATTTTTTTCCATTGGCTCCAATCTTATCCAATCATTCTGATTACACCTTCAACAAACACCTTGGTGAATCTTCCTCCTATCATACAGAAGGAGATCATGCTGTGGATTCAGCATTCAGAATAGTTGCCCCATATGTTCAGGGGGAGACTGTTGCAGTACAGAATATAGAAGTCCGGGGGGAGGAAGAAACAACTTGTTCTGATGACCTAAAAGGGCTAGTCTGGATTGAGGCACCTCTGTGTGAGGAAGAATATCAGCATCATTCTTCTGGCTTCTCTGCCAGCTACATCAAACTCAAGACACCCTTACTTGAGGATATTCCTCCAGAGGACATTTTGCCTATTTTTCCCTCTCCTACAAAAGTCCCTTTTCCACCTTCACCTTCTAAAGAGAAAACTACATCTCCACCTCTGCCTCTTCCACCACTTCAACCTCCATCTCTACCTCCTCTACTACCTCTACCTCCACAAAAACTATCTAAGGAAAAACCAAGAGAACAAATGAAAAGAAGAAGTGAAGCCATCCCTCATTGGAAAAAATTTTCCAAAGAAGAAAGAAAAGAGTATGCAAAGGAAAAGAAATATAGAAAGGCTGTTGAGGAGATAAAGAGGTTTGAAAAAATGCCTAATATCACTCCTAACAGTCCTATAAAGGAGTACCATGATCCTGACATGGAAAAGTTGCATGAAGAAATAGGAGAAAGAGAGCTGTATGAATATGAAGCAGCTATGAAAGAAGTAGAAGATAAGATGAATGTCTGGTTGGAAAAGATCAAGAAGAGGATGACTAAAGAACAGATTCTTGCAGAATCTTCCATCAAACTTCCAAAGAAATTATTTGATGTTGAAGCTTATCAAAAGAAAAATCCTCAGGCAGGGCTCATCCTAGAAAAAGGACAAAAACACAAGAGGGGTGTAGGGTGTGCAGAAGATATTTACATTCCCTATAAGAAGCCCAAAAGACCTGCAAGATTAGACAAATGGCATGACTCACCCTGGAAAGGGAAAGGAAAGATGACTGAGATCCCTGAGAAACAGCAATCAGAAAAGAGAAAATATAGGCCAAAGGTTGACAACAAAGGACAACCCGAGCCCAAGCCTACTTAAAAGAAACCTCAAAATATTACAATTGAGATGATTGATGAAAAGGCAGCAATCATCATCAGCAAGGGCTATTCTCTAAATGACACACTCCCTGATGCTGACAAAGTCCTGGAGAAATTGCACACAATCATCAGAAATGTCCAAGAGCATCCAGATAGAGCCAGGGGCTATATTTTTGAAGCTATTGAAAATTTATCTAGAAAACTCTATTCTACTTTTGTCTATTTCATGTATAACAAGAAGTTTATAGTTTAAATCTTGTGAAAGACAATTACTTGTTATATGATTTCTTCTGATTGCTTAGCATATTTCTTCTCTATATAAATGCTTTGCTTTGTTGATTATAAGCTGATACAATTTCTCTCTATATAGGGTTAAGACAAATAGGGGGAGATTGTTGGGGAAATGATTTATCTTAACCCCTAGAAATGAGTAGAATATAAATTCTAAGTATGAAAAATTAGGCTAAGTAAATATGCGTCGAATAGTATTCGACGCAACGTCGAAATGTAATCGATGTTTCTCTCAGAATTCGACGTAATCATAGTCGACTTACCTCTAACTTATAGTCGACGCATTTGATAAAGTCGACGCACCTTTGTCGACGCACCTTCCTTATTCTCCTCTCGACGTCCAGCCATTATGAAATCGATGTTTACGTCGAATAGTAATCGACGCACGTCGATATCTATAAGTATTTCAAAAACACGCCAGATCTCTTTCCTGCTTTATGTAGATCTGATTTTTATGGAATGATATTATTCTTTTATAGCTGTTCTGAATCAGCCTTTCCTTCTATTTGATTCTTGGCTTATTTGATTAAGATTATTATGGATATTATTTGAAATCAGAATGAATTCTTTTCCTTCTACAGAAATATTGATTATGGAAACTTCTATCTCTTTCTATTTCTGTGTCTGCTAATTCATTATTCCCTTTTAGCAATAAATTTTAAACAGAGCTATAAATAAGAAGGAGGTCGGCAGAGAATAACAAGAAGTGATCCACCATATACATTTGAAAAAGAGGAAGAGCTCCCAAGTGAAGAGTGAGAAAGTTGAGAAAAGAGATAGTGTGCTGCAGCAAAAGAAAAAGCCTTCATCTTCTCCTTCTTCTGAAGCCATTCTGCTGCAAATTCTGAAAGCTCTCACAAAAGAGAGAAAAGCTTACAAATCTCCTTCTCACTATAGAAGAGAGATCATATTCACTATACTTGTGCTTCTAATCTTCTTGCTAGGAAGAAGATTCCTTCTTATATATATTGTCTTCTATTCTTCTACTTGTTCTACTTCTTCTTCTCTTTCTTATTTCACATTTAAACTGTGTAAAAGAGTTTTTAGAATCTCTCTTCAAAAATTCATTTGTAGTGGTTCTAAGAGTCTCCTTACCAAAAGACTCAGTTTGGTTCTAAGAGTCTCCTTATCAAAAGAATCAGTTGTTGGATCGGTCGGCGCCCTTAGATGGGGGGGGGGGTGAATAAGGGTTTTCAAAAACTATAGATTATATTTAAAGACTTTGAATTATTGCAAGATTAAAGACATGAAATAAGTGAAGTAAAACAAAAAGGAGACAAGCTTTATTAATAATAAATAATTTTTACAAAACTTGATCTCGATGACGCTAGAGATCGGAGGCGAATAATAAAAGCTCTTTTTGTTTTCTATCCCGACTCGCTTCCCCGCGAACCGGTGGCCCTAGCCTAATCCTCCCCGGATTCGGCCTCAAGCCGCTCTATCCAATCCTTCCCCGGATGCGGCCTCGAGCACCCCCTAGAACTAGCCTAGATCTAGTCGCCAACACGAGGCGAATTTCATCCCTAAGTCTATCCCAGACCTAGTCGCCAACACGAGGCGATTTCACTACCGTTTACAATGATAAAAGAGAAATAAAATAATAACAACTTCCCTTAAGATGAACTTCTGAATATGGAGGCGATGATCCACTGTAGAATCAACGTTTGTCGAAGCGGGCTTCGTTTAGCTTCGACGTGATGGAATCCTCCTTCAGAAGTTGGCAGAGCTTCGCCGGGACCTCAAATTTCGGCCAAGATAGGCCTCTGGAATTCTAGTACTCTCTCTCTGAGGTGTATGCAATTGGTGTGCGAAAACAAGAGGAGAGGGGGTCCTTTTATAGCCCAAGCGCTACCGCCGGCGCTAGCGCTACCGCCGGCGCTAGCCCGGATTAGGAAACATTTTGCGCCGCAGGATCTTCAATCCGCGGTAACATATTGCTCCATGCCTCTTGTGCGCCATGCTACCGCCAACGCTAGTAGCTAACGCCGGGCGCTAGCTCCTTCTAAAAACGATGCCGGAATCGCACAGATCAACGCTAGTGCCGGGCGCTATCGCTACCGCCGACGCTAGTGAGCCTCTTCGAATTGTGGCCTTAATTTTGGGGGCAGACACCATGAGTACTTCTTGAGTCATGTGGACTATGCTAACATGCACACTTGAACACACAAGATCAAATACACATAAGATTTGTTATTCTCAAACCTAGGAGATGCGGAAGACCATGTTCCAACAAACTCCCCCTTTTGATAATAACAAATCAATTAATGATAAATCAAAGCATTAATAGATAAGCATGATGAAACTATACTTGTGTGTGTGTGAGAGTGATGACTTAGGATAATAATTGATTCTTGTATGTTAGACTTGCTCCCCCTAAATACATGCTCCCCCTAAGTGAATGCTCCCCTAATATGTAAGCTATCATGTTAGTTCTCCCCCTTTGTTATTAGTAAAAGTGGGTAGGGATACAAAGCACTAAAAATGTGTAAATAAAAGAGAAGGCATGATCGAGCTTTTTAGGAAAATGATAAGGAGGTTTAGAATTGTTTTTCATTGAAATAGATCAGAGTTATTACAAAATTTCAGAGTTTTTAGCATAAAAGATTTTTATGTTTGATGTAACCAATAAAAAGTGTTCCAAGGAAATCTATCACTTAATGAAAGATAGGAATTTTTAAGAATAAGTGATTATGCAAATAATACAAGATATGAAATAAGCATGAAAGCGCAAGGTAAAAAACACTTATATGGTTAAGATGCGGAAGACTTATAGCAAATAGTAATGATAATCCAAAAAATATGAGGTAAAGATCACACAAAATGATGTTTTTGGAAATCATTTTGTAGTTTTAAATTTTAGAATAACCAAGCATGAAATAATGTTTATCAAAAAGAGATTACCACAATGTTACTTTAATTCTTAATTTCAAAAACATACAAAAACATTGTAGAACACATGCTAGGTTATCTAGTGCATTTCAAAAAGAAAAAGTAATATAGAATTAGCATTAGGATCCAATACTCATGAGAAGAAGTGTTATGGAAGATAATGATGTGCACATAAGTGTAAATTTGAGGAGAGTAAACAAATGTTTTAATCAAAAATACAAGTAATATGTAAAGTAAGAAGCACAATAAAACACAAATAAGATTACTTCCACACACTTTAATGCACAAAAAATGTATAACTACCAAGGTGCTTTGCACACACAATGCTTATCAAGACTTATCAGGGTGCAAAGTAGTGCTTGGGGGATCACATATTTTATTTTGAATTTTGAGACTTGTGATCCGGTGTACTTAAGAGAAAGTGGTTTTTCTTATTTTTGAAAGAAAGAGTTGATTTGCACAAGACACTTTATTATTCTTTCCAAGGTGCTCAACCTCACAATGCTCATTAAGATTTATCAAGAGGTTCAAGTAGTGCTTGGTGTAGTTATCTTTGTCATTTATTTTATAATTTTGTTTTGTACAAAGTTCTCCGAATACACTTCTTTTGCAAATCAATAGATTTTATGAGAAAAAATATAACCACTTTTCTTAATTTTTAAGAGTGCAAAAGAAGGAGTGTAGGTAAGATACTTGTGCAATTTTAATTTATTTGTACTAATACAAAACATACACAAGCATTCTTAGATTAAATGCATATGTAGACAATGCCAAAAAAGGGTGAGTGAATAAATATCATTATCAAACATAAAACATTTCTCATACTTAGAGGCATGCTAAGCTTGATCCTACACGACTTTTAAACTATAATTGATGCACATTTGAATAGATATATCAAAGCATGAAGAAAGACAATGTCCAAAGTAGTTTGAAGAGAAAAAATTGTAACATTGTAGAATTTCTAAATAGTAGATTAAATCATGCTTGATTTTACAAGAAAAAATCATAGAGTTTTTTTTATAGTTTTATATTTTTGTATTTGATTTCAGCAAATAAAAGCAGATTTTTGTAATTTTTGCTTTTGTAATTTTTTGATTTTTGTAAAAAGATGAACTTTAAACAAAGGAAACAACAAAAGCAAACAAAGGAAAAACATATTTTTTGTAATTTGTTTTGTTTTTGTAGTTTTGTATTTGATTTTTGCAAAAAAAATGACATACAAAAACAAAATGAAAAACATTGTTTTTTGTAATTTGGTTTTCTATTTTTGTATTTGATTTTTTTAAAAGGAAAGAAAATAGATGTGCAAAAACTAAATAGTACATATAGATCAAAATATTTTTAGGAATTTTTAGAAATTTTAAAAACACAGAAATTCGAAACTCGACGCTAGCGTCGGCGCTAGCGCTAGCGCGGGAAGCAGTAAGTGATTTTTTAGGGTTTTGAAAATTTTGATACTTGAACTTGATTAGGTGTCCCATTAGTAGTTTCATGCTGAATTTGCAGAATTTTTGGAAATATTTTTGATGGTTAAAAATGAAGAAAATTGCATTAGTAAGCATTTTTAATTTGAAGAATCTAGGACACCCAATACAAGTCAAAATAAACGAAATCTTGCCTCACCAACTAGTACATATTGTAGAGAATAAATAGAGGTATTTAATTGTATTTTGATTTATTGAAAAATCAGAGGGGCCCGATACCGCCGGCGCTAGAGCTAGCGCTGGCGCTATCGAGACTTTTATTAAATCCCCCTAATCTTTTCAGATCCGCCGTTTGCTGCCATTTGGTCCCGAAAAACCTCAAAGAACACTCGTTCCAATCGCCCAGATTTGAGGTAATATCTCATCTTTTCTTATAATTTTTGTTTTAAAGCTTGATTGTGATGTTAGAGATGAAGATATTTGAGGTTATTAGATGGTTTTAGAGATTAGATCTATAATGGTTGATTTTCATCAATATTAGGGTTTTTATGAGGATTTTGATCTTGATTTTTATGTGGATTTCTTGGATGTAGTAATTTTTTACTTAGTTTAAATTTTGGAAATCTTTGAAAAATATAACTTGGATATTTTTAGATCTAATTTGATCTTGATGTTGATTTCCAAAAAAAAAAATGAAAATATTTTATTTTAGGAGATATATAATTATT
Source organism: Dactylorhiza incarnata (assembly GCA_033032865.1). Lineage (NCBI taxonomy): Eukaryota > Viridiplantae > Streptophyta > Magnoliopsida > Asparagales > Orchidaceae > Dactylorhiza > Dactylorhiza incarnata. The sequence goes on from JAWHQI010001684.1 coordinate 34,381, forward strand.
TTTGTTTTTAAAAAAAAATATATTTCATTTTGGTTTAATAATAATTTTTTGATAATGTGGCAGATGGCCCCTAAAGGAAAGAAGAGTACAGAGTTAGCAGTAGAGGCAGCATTAGTGGGCGTTCCATACATCGTGGAGTTTGACTTGCCACGACACTCTCACATTATGCAGTTATTCGCTGCCTCCGAGGTGCTAAATTTATTTATTTCTGACGGATTTTCTTCCGAGTTAGTGCGAGAGTTCTATACGCATTTGGAAGACCCATCACAGACCAGGCTGGATGGAGGAGTGCGGTCACAGGTACAAGGGCAAGAGGTGACTATTACTCATGAGCACCTGAGGCGCGTGTTTGGATTATCCCAGCATTCACATCGGTTAGAGATTGTGGAGAGTTTCAGGGTGGGCAGAGATTGGACTCAGGTGAACATGGTGCTACATAATAAGGAATGCAGAAGTCTGATCTCGTCGGTGTCGACACTCACCGTGGATGCCCTAGTTGTTCAGGATGTATTACGCCACACAATTATGCTGAAGTTGGGTGACACAGCAAAGGTCACAGCCCAGCTCAGTTATGTCACTTATTTTATTTTGGAGGAAGAGAAGTTCGACGTGGCGGACTTACTACTTTCCCTGATTCGCTACTCCTACAAGTAGAGGCAACCCACCCGACAGAGATACAACAACTTACCGCTGGGCTTCATCATCCAGCGGGTGATTCAGATGTTGTATCCTTCTATTGAGCTGGGTTTCTACTTGATAGATTGCTACCCTCCTATTTATAGTACCTCGCATTTGCGGGCATCCTTTGCCTCGGATGAGCCATCATCATCAACTCAACCACCACTCCGGCGAGGAGCGTCTTCTCGAGGGGCTCGAGATGCTCCATATGGGTCCTTTCGAGAGGAGATGGGTGAGCGGATGACACGGGTTGAGGAGGATGTTTCTGTGATAAGGATGGATGTCTCAGGGATCAAGAAAATGATGAAGTTTATGATGAAAGCTTTAAAGTTAAACCGATCTACACCAGAGCGGAGGGAATGGGAGAGTCCAGTTTCAGATCCGCCCCGCCACTCGATCCAGAGGGTTCGTAGGAGACGCTCCCCGAGTCCTAGTGTGGAGAACATAGATGAGGAGGAGTAGTTATGAGAGGAACAATTTTTATGTAATAATTCAGGAATTTGAACATATGTCTTGGATGTTGTTGTTCTTTGAAATATGTTTATTTTGTTATCTTTTGGATGTTTGACTAGAATGTTTCATTCATAATTTGATGTTATGAAGTGGGAAAAAAAAATTTATGTGGTATAATTTTTTTTTTGAAATCTTATGATTAAATATTTTACCACTTCATAGAAGATTTTGAATTTAATTGTTGATAAATATATGTATAATGAATATATGAATAATAAGTAGGTCATCTTAATAAGATTTTGAGTTTTGATTAATGTTATAGGCTAATTAAATTTTTTGATCATGTTTCCTATACAAGATGACCATAGCATGATAATTTCAAAGAAATAAGAAAACAAAGAAAATTGAAATACATTAAAGCACATCATGAAGTAGAGAAAAGTTGTATACTTCCCTTTTGAAAATATTCTACTTCATGCATTTGGAGGTACCTAATGAAAGAGAGATTTAGGTATCCAAAGAGGACAGGGTGTGATGGTTCCTTTGGGTACCCAAGTACAACGTATTTGCTTTTGGGGAGATGGAAATGAATGGGCCCCTTTTTGTGGTGTTTGTGTTTCATCATTGGTTTTGGGCCTCCATTCAAACTGCGGTTTAATATTATCATTGTGAGTCAAATTGCTATTGTGATAATCTTTATTTTTAGGATTATAATTGTAGTGATTATAGAAAGCATTTTTCATAGGAAATTTGTGAAGTTTTATGTTGGGAGAAGTTTGATGATAATAATAATTGTACTTTGGAATTTCATTTTTAATTTGTTGATGTCTTTTATTTCCATTGCTTGATTTATTAATATTTTGAAAATTTATATTTAACTTGCTTTTTGATATATTTTGAAATTGTGGATATATGTTTTGTGAATTTTTCTTTATGATTTCCTTAAGCAAGTAGATTTTGGCATTTAATTCATCATTCTTAGTTTTTAAATTATGTCTAGCTTTATTATAAGCGATTGTGCTATTTTTAAGAGTTGTAACAATTGATTCAATATGTTTTTCATCCTATATTCATCAAATTTTTCGTCCATCTCTTTAATTTCTATTTCGTAGTCCTTACACTTAGCACAACCATTCTTTAACGATGAATTTTCTAAGCATAATTTTTCATTATGTTCTTTTATACACATCAATTCTTTTTCAAGTTCTTTGAGTTTTTCCTTAATATTATTACAATCAAAACAAGGTTTTATATTTTTAAGTAAAAGACAAGATGGTGTAGGCACATCACAATTTGAATTTGAGTTAACATTAGCTTTTAGTCTCTTATTTTCTAAACGTAAATTTTTATTAGTAATTTTCAATTTTTTGATCTTACGTTTAGCTGTTTTTAATATATTGAAACTAGAAATGGAAGTTATCACACAAGAAGAAGATTTTGACTTTCTTACAGTGCTTTTGGTGGAGGCAAAATGTATGCATAAAGTTCCTTTGTTATCTTTTGGCCCTTCCTTCATCATAAATGAATTTTCATCTTCTTTTTCTCTTGGTGTATTGTTCTCCTTTACTATTTCAATATTCTCCATGGCTTCGCTCCGAGATAGATCTTCTTGAACGATAATGGATGCTTGTTCGTTCTTTTCCTCCTGTGTTTGTTCCATACCTGCGAGAGGAAGATCATACATTTCTTCAAGAAATTTCCATACTTTATAAGCACTAGAAAAGCAATACACAAATTTGAAAACTTCATTTGAGAGACCACAAAATATATAATGTTTAGCTTTTGCATCTAAATGAAGTTCCTTTTTATTTGATTCATCCGCACGTCTTATAACTACTAAGTTCCATACTTCGATATCTACAGTTATAATAAATTTTTCCATTAAAATTTTCCATCCTTTATAATTTGTTCCTTCAAACAAAGGTGGTTTATGTGATATTTCATCTTCACAGAAATTTGCCCCACTGGTTGAAGCGAGATCATGAGACGCCATTATTCCCGGTTGTTAAGCCGATTGGAACAAAACCGCTCTGATACCACTTGTTGGATCGGTCGGCGCCCTTAGAGGGGGGGGGGGGGTGAATAAGGGTTTTCAAAAACTATAGATTATATTTAAAGACTTTGAATTATTGCAAGATTAAAGAAATGAAATAAGTGAAGTAAAACAAAAAGGAGACAAGCTTTATTAATAATAAATAAGTTTTACAAAACTTGATCTCGATGACGCTAGAGATCGGAGGCGAATAATAAAAGCTCTTTTTGTTTTCTATCCCGACTCGCTTCCCCGCGAACCGGTGGCCCTAGCCTAATCCTCCCCTGATTCGGCCTCAAGCCGCTCTATCCAATCCTTCCCCGGATGTGGCCTCGAGCACCCCCTAGAACTAGCATAGATCTAGTCGCCAACCGAGGCAAATTTTAGCCCTAAGTCTATCCCAGACCTAGTCGCCAACACGAGGCAATTTCACTACCGTTTACAATGATAAAAGAGAAATAAAATAATAACAACTTCCCTTAAGATGAACTTCTGAATATGGAGGCGAAGATCCGCTGTAGAATCAGCGTTTGTCGAAGCGGGCTTCGTTTAGCTTCGGCTTGATGGAATCCTCCTTTAGAAGTTGGCAGAGCTTCGCCGGGACCTCAAATTTCGGCCAAGATAGGCCTCTGGAATTCTAGTACTCTCTCTCTCTCTGAGGTGTATGCAATTGGTGTGCGAAAACAAGAGGAGAGGGGGTCCTTTTATAGCCCAAGCGCTACCGTCGGCGCTAGCGCTACCGCCGGCGCCAGCGCTACCGCCGGCGCTAGCCCGGATTAGGAAACGTTTTGCGCGACAGGATCTTCAATCCGCGACAACATATTGCTCCATGCCTCTTGTGCGCCATGCTACCGCCAGCGCTAGTAGCTAACGCCGGGCGCTAGCTCCTTCTAAAAACGATGCCGGAATCGGGCAGATCAACGCTAGTGTCGGGCGCTATCGCTACCGTCGGCGCTAGTGAGCCTCTTCGAATTGTGGCCTCAATTTTGGGGGCAGACATCATGAGTACTCCTTGAGTCATGTGGACTATGCTAACCTACACACTTGAACACACAAGATCAAATACACATAAGATTTGTTATTCTCAAACCTAGGAGATGCGAAAGACCATGTTCCAACATCAGTCTGGTTCTAAGAGTCTCCTTATCAAAAGACTCAGTGCAAGCTAGTGAATTCCTACCAAGGGGGTAGAAGAGTGGACTACCCAAAGTTTGGGGAACCACTATATTTCCTTGTGTTGTGCTGTGATTTTCTTGTTATCATTTTTCTTCTTTACTTGCTTAATTCTTGTTGGTGTGTGGGAAGCCTAAATCTGTGATTATTACACACACATATATATATATATATATATATATATATATATATGTATATATATATATATATAGTAGCACAAAGTATTTTTAAATCTCTATTCACCCCCCCTCTAGAGAATTATAGTGAGGTTAACTATGCACTTTCAGATGGCCTTAACTTTGTATGGATTAGGCTCCACTCCCGCTGGGGTGAGAAAGTGGCCTAGAAACATCCCCCGACTAGCCCTGAAGACACACTTATGGGGGTTGAGCTTCATTTTCAACTTCCACAGAGTCCCAAATATCTCATCGAGGTCCCGAAGGTGGGACTTGAGAACTTGGCTTTTTATCATGAGGTCATCAACATTGGCCTCCAGGTTCCTTCCCCTCCGTTCTCGGAAGACACTGTCCATCATCCGCTGATACATCGCCCCTGCATTTTTCAACCCGAGGGCATCATTTTATAACAATAGAACCCATACCCTGTGATGAAAGAGACATCCTTGACGTCGAGGGGGGGGGGTGCATGCGGATCTGATGATAACCAGAAAAGGCATCTAAAAAAGGCATCACAGAGAAACCGACAGCCGAGTCAACCAGCGCGTCGATCCGGGGCAAGGGGTAGCAATCCTTGGGGCATGATTTATTAAGTAAAGAAAAGTCAACGCACATTCTCCACTTACCTCCCCCCTTCTTTACCATAACCACATTTGAGACCCAGCTTGGGTACTGGATCTCCGATACAAACCCTACTTGGAGGACCTTTCCCACCTCCTCTCGGATGGGCCCTTCCAGCATGTCAGCAATAGCTCTCTTCTTTTTTGGATGGGTTGGGTGCTGGGATCAAGGTTGAGTCGATGGCAAGCCACATCTGCATCGATCCCGGGAATATCCACCGCACTCCAGGAGAAGACATCCACATTCCCTTGTACATAGGCCAACATTTGCTTCTGCTCCTCCGGGCTGAGCTCCACGCTGATCTTGACTTTTTCTACCACCCCTGCTCGGGTGGTGACCTCGAGACCCATAACCTCATCCACGGCCTCCAGCCGGGATTGCTCCCCCCAATCACCCTCCTTCTCCTCATCGTGAGCCAGCGCTTCGGTCTCCTCCTTCTCCCTTCTCGAACCTCCATCAGCTCTTTCGCCCCTTCCCCCTAGGCCTGACCTTCTCCTACTCTTTCCTTCTCTCCTACCTCTTCGAGCCTCACCGGCTCCCCCATATCCATATCCTATTCCTCAGCCTCGGCCATCCAGGAGATGGTATTCACGGTAGTCACATAGCACTGCCTTGCCAACTTCGGATCTCCCCTTATCCGGACCTGGACTCCTCCCGCATTGAACTTGAAGCATTGATGAAAGGTGGAGGGGAAGCAGTGGAATGAACTGATGTGTGGCCGTCCGAAGATGGCGCTATAGCTGCTGGGGGCATTCACTATAACAAAATGGCAGTTCTGGGACTGCCCCCCAGGACTACATGGAGTCCCACTCCCCCTTCCACCTCCTTTCTCTCCCCGGAGAACCCAAACAATGGGCCATTTGAGGCCAGCACCCTCCTGGCCTCTAACTTCATCTCGTCAAATGCATTCTTGTAGATGGAGTTGACTGAGCTCCTGTTATCCACGAGGATCTGGGAGACAGTGAAGTTCTCGATCACTGTCTGAATGACCAGCACATCGCAGAAAAGGTCTTCATGACCCGACATATCCTTCTGGGTGAATGAGATCTTCTCTGTTGGTGTCGGGGCTTGGGACGTCGAAGCCATGCTACGACGATAGATGGTATGGAGGCTTGCCTTCTGGTTTGCCTCAATCACTACCCCCCCCCCCCCCCCCCCCCATGGATCACTCTGATCCCTCCTCCGGTCCCCACGTCGACCCGGTCTTCACACCTCTCATCCTCCTCATCCTCAGATAGGACCTCCTCAATCCTCACCGGCCGCTTCTCCTACGGCGCCGGTGCTCTGGATCCCTTCTTCTCCAAGAACTCTAGGCAGGTGGCCTTTGCGTGACCTTCCTCCTCGTGGAATCACAATAAGATAATGCCTCCCCCTCCTCTTGGCCTCTGCCCCTCTATTCCTCCTCCTAGGACCGGCTCCTCCGACTCCTGCTCCCCTTCCTCCTCTCGCTCTCCCTCGCCCAACCACCATCGCTTGCTGAGGCGGGTGGCAAGGTGGCATCGGGCCCTGCCTCCACCCTAGCTGATGAGGTCTTCCTTAACCTCCTTGGAAGTTGCCCCCTCCTTGGTGGAAACCCCTTCCCAGGACTTGCCTCCCCTCTTCTTACTGCCTCCACCTCATCTCCGGGGCCCTCGCCTCTTCTCTTCTCCTTGCTTCCCGTTGCTTGAACTCCATCTCGCTCTGCCATGCCAACCTCTTCGTGAACTCGGGGTTGGCAGCCTCCCCTTCTATCTCCTCTGCCGCTCTCTCCATCAGCTCTTCGATGGACAAGGGAGCCCTCCTCCTGAGATCCATCTTGAAGAACCCCTCCCGCAACCCTACTATGTAGGAAAGCTGAAGGGTGTAACCCGACACCTCCAGGATGAGGAGGACCTCCTGGAACCGATCCACATAACGGGCCAGCGATTCTTCCAGTCTCTGCTTGATGTTGAAGAGTGCCTCGGGGTCGTTCTTCCTCTTCTTCGAGGTCGAGAAGCGCAGCAGGAAGCCGCAACACAGGTCTTCGAAAGCATTGATCAACCCGTAGGGCAACTGGTGGAACTAGTCCCTCGCTTTTTCATTTAGGGTGGTGGCGAAGAGTCGGCACTTGAAGGCGTCCGACATTGGTCTGTTAGAGACCATGCCTTCGAACCACTGCAATTGTTGAGTGGGGTCATCCTTGCTGGTATACAACATCATGGATGGCTCACTGAACCACTCAGGGTGTGGCACCAAGAGCACTAACTCACAGAAAGGGCATCCCTCCTTCACACACCTGACCTTCTCCACTCGCCCCATGAGCTCCCCGGGCGAACCGGCTCCTCCCGGTCTTGCACTCGCCGAGGGACCACTCACCTGGACCCCACTGGCCAGGATCCCTCCTCCCGGGACGATGCTCGCCTGAACCCCAACCGCACTCGCTGGGCTAGGGCAAATCTCCCGCCCCATTAGGTCTCGCTCTGGCACTGGGGACTTTGCCTCCTTCCTTAGCATCTTCCCTGGGGCGCTCTCGCCTACTCCAGCTGGAGGAGCCACTCGGGGCGCAGGGGTTGCGAGACCCCCAAGGACCGTGGCGAGGGCACACTGGAAAGCCCCGAGCAGGTCCATCTTGACGTCGGCCAGTATCTCCACCATTGCTGGAGCGCCGGGTGGTGGCGAACCGCCGAAGCCTTCCTCTCGCTCATCGTCTACCGCCATGTCTCTTCCTTAGAGCTTTCTTGAACTAGCTGCACTCCACGCTCACCGCACCAAAAATGTTAAAACCAAAACTTGGTCTCTTGTGGAGCTCGGGCCCTCAACAGGTTGAGGGGCAGCTAATACTTACTGATTCCTCGGAAGGGACAAGCCAGAGCTTCAGAACTAGACATAGACCTTTAGTCGCAGCGAGGAGGTCCCACCACATACCCGAAAGATCTTTCAACGCTTCCCCTCCCAAGCAAAAGCTAAGTCTGGGCACCCTAGAGAGCCTGAGAGCTAAACCAAGATAACCTGGGGAGGAGGAAGTTCAGAGTACTGAGATTGGAATCCACTCCAAAGGTGCCCTTCAAGGTCTATTTATAGTTTTTTGTCTATGGTCTGCTAATAGCGGGATTCCGCATTACTCTTTTACTATATACAGGCCAAAATGGTCTGCCAACATCCAAACTGTTGGGTTTTCTATACATCAAATGTAGATAACATATCACATATGCGCAGCTAAAATAATGAACAAGAACAACCCTAAACAGTTCAAGGAACTTGCGATTTCACGAATCAAGAAATTGGAGAAGCAACACATTGCAATACCTAAATGGATTGAGTCAACACTCAACCAAGATGCTCCAAGAAGAAATCTCGAAGACAACCTCTGAGTCCCAAGCACTAAAACCGATCGGCGCCTCTACGGGAGTCCACACGAGCGATGAAGAACCCTAGCTTCTTGTCGCACAAGAACTAGGTCGGAGAAGAAGAGCCCCCTACGTCTCCCCCAAACTGCTAGGTCCGATGATAGGGAGAAGCCGCGACGGCGTCGGGGTGCGAGAACAGCCGATCGGAACCCTTCCGTCCCTCTCTTTCTTTCGCAAAAGAAGATCGCTTACTTAGGTCATAGAATCATATTCTATTTATACCCAGGCGAGAGAGATGCTATCCGCACACCCACGACCTATATTGGAGCAAAATAGAATTCATCGAGTGAACTTTTCACAGAAGAAATTCGTCGAGCAACAAATTGAATTCGTCGGTAACAAATTGAATTCGTCGAGTAAAACAGAATTCGTCGAGTGAACCTTTCACTGAAGAAATTCATCGAGTATAATTCAATTCGTCGAGCGAACCTTTCACTTATCGTCGAGTACAACTCAATTCGTCAAGTGACCTTTTCACTTCTCCTCGAGTACAAGTCAATTCGTCGAGTACATGAGTTTGTCAGATTCGTTGAGTCAATCATGGATTCGTCGAATCAAGTTTTAATTCGTCGAGTCAACATGGATTCATACATTTGATGAACTGAGGTCTCGAAGACATGCCAATATGCTCCATACAGTATTCACAATACCTGTAGAGCATTCAGTTGACTCGACCCATCTCCAATAAGTCGTTGGATTGGTCCTTCACTCATATCCAATATGAGTAAGGCCAACACAATTCTTCCTCCAACTTCTTTAAACACTCTTGTGTGTCACCCCATAGGCTCATATTGCATTGGCAGTGAGACTAAATGCTTTATTACTTCCAAAACACCTTGGAAACACCAACAGTCTCCCACTTGATCTTGAACGTATCAAACAAAAGTTAGCGGCATCTAGCAATACATCATTGCTACCCAAGCAATATGAGTTCATAACTCAACAAGCCTGTCTTGACCAATGTATCAGTGTTGTCATGTTCCTTTATCCCTTACATCCTGATAGAACTAGAGGCATAGACCGTGTCACCCTCATAATTTTTCAACCGTAGTTTCCTGATCTAGAATAGACTGTCTGAAATTGGTGAGCTCAATAGTTGTCAATTCCTGATCTAGAATAGGTGTCACCCTCATAGTTTTTCACTGACAATCGAAGTTCTTCAAGAATAGTTTTGAAAACAGAAGCTTAAGATAATAAATCCTACAATGGCGCAACCTTATTTGATTAGTTTTAGAAACAAAATCAGATTCCTTTTGAATTGTCAATGCATGATTGTTTATGTAATCATTGTAGATAATAGTGAGCATTCTATTCCTCAGCACCATCAATCATCCTTGAAGCCCATTCCTGAATAACACAATATGCAACAGTAAAAAAAACTGCGCTCTAAATTATGAGTTTGCTTGCTAATAGACATTAAGTGGCATGTCATTCTGAGAACCTGAAGGGCATAGTATCTCTACCATAAAAAAGAAGGCATAGTGTATAACCAAGGTTGTTGACAACCAAATTGATCATTTGAAGGCAACAAAGGGAAAAGTTATCACATCGAGACAAATATGAGCACAAAAAAGAGAAGAATCATCATTCATATGATTATATACCCATAATTTTTTTTCGGGTCGGTTCCCACCCGTCGGATACTTGGGGTTGGACATTTCTTTTCGAGCATGAGACACGCTCGCAAAGAGCGGGGATTGTGTACAACCCCGTACCCGTCGGGTAGGGCCCTCCCCAGATAGCGGGGACCCGTGGTGTCCCGTGATTGACTAGCATTGACCGGGGTGCGGTTAGGATCCATATTCTTAAATAAGCAAGGAATGAGGGTGCGAGTAGCGGAGTTTGGTGTGCGTTTAGAAAAGAGGGCTGCGGATAGCCATATTTGGCTAGGGTTTTTTATAAAACCTAAAAAAATAAACTCAAAAGGGGGCCCTTCCTTCCCAGCCGCAAGAGGAGCCGAGACTCCCCTTCCTGTTCGCGCGCATCTAGGGCACGCCGCGGCCGATCCGCCGCCCGGAGCTCTCCTCCCCGTCGCCACCTGCAGAGACCGAGCCCCAGCTCTCCTCCCTGTCGCCGCCTGGAGCAGTCACTTCTCCTTCCCCGTCGACCTAGAGCAGAGACCGAACCCCGGAGCTCTCCTCCCCGTCGCCACCTGCAGAGACCGAGCCCTAGCTCTCCTCCCTGTCGCCTTCTAGAGCAGCCGCTTCTCCTTCCCCGTCGACCTAGAGCAGAGCCCAACCCCCGATCTCTCTCTCTCGTCGCCGCCCATGGAAAAAGGAGGAAGATCCTCCTCCTCTCTCTCTCTCGTCGCCGCCTAGGGCAAAGGGCCGCTGTGCCCTATTCTTCCCGTCGCTGCCTCCCAACAACGTAAAGGCTGGGGGCTCCTCTCTTGCGGCCATTTGGAGCAAGGTTGGCCGGGAGATCCTCTCCCGCGGCCATTTGGAGCTAGATCAGAGCGTGGACGGCCGCTATGGCCGCTGTATGTCGAGCTCGCGCAAGGTCTTCGGTTGCGACTCCGTCGAAAGCACGCGTCAAGGGTAACAAATTTCTACTTGTCAGGTGAAGCCTTCAATTCTCATACTTGCATGGAAGCTCCCCTCCACCATCAGGTGGAGGAGGTGTGCTCTCCGACGGGTTGATGTGCGCATCCCCGAAATTAACCACATTAGCGCCCGGAAGTGTGAGTACGGGTTTAGGCATTCTGTGTGAAGCCCATCCGGGTGTGTAGACCGGATTGGTGATGTTTCTGTGTGAAGCCCGTCCGGACGTGGGGGCCGGATTGGTGATGTCCTGAGGATCAAGGAGAAGACTCAACAGGAAGATATTTATTATTTGCCCGTATTTATAAAATGTCGCCGCCTAGGGAAAGGGGTGTGGGCAATGTAGCTCGGTTTGCTTCAATTGGTCGAGGCTCAGTTTGCTACCGCATGGCGAGACGTTGGCGTACAGGTGTCGCAGTACCAAGCAGGGAGTTGCGGGCTTAAGCCCAAAGTCGTGCCGCCCCGAGAAGGGCTTATTTATTTATATTTGCTGGCCTGCGTGACGAAGTATGGAGCTTATGCTCTTGTAAATTAAAATGCCTGTGATGCCCTCTTTATGTAGCTTATATTTTTATCGTAGGCGAGTGGCGTTTTCACGAACCACTCGCCCCGTGGGAACCCCGAGGTGAAATTACCGGGAAGACCTTAAGGGTCAGTTAATTAACTCTTAAAACGGCGGAGTTACGCTGTCGGCAGTCCCATTTGGGCTACGTATAGTCAGACTGTTTGTCGGGATTACGCTATTGGCGGCCCGGACGAGGAACGCTACAAATAGACAAAAGAGAGCACCTTTAGGAGTTGGATTCGGTTTGGGATTTCCCCTTAGATGTTTTGGTTGGCCAAGAGAGTCCTCCAATGGTGCTTTGTCTCAGTCTTTGGCTTCGGAGGGGAAGTGCTTGTTAGTCTTCCGGGTGTGTGGTGGGACCTCCACGCTGAGGCCTTGGGTTTGTCCTTTGAGTTCCTAGTTTTGTGCCTAGATTGTTAGCTTGAGCGAAGTAGGTGTGAGGCCACCCCTCTTTTGGGACCCCAAACTCCACAGAGACCAAGTCTTGTTTATAAGATTTCGGTTTCAACACTTGTACTACTGCATATGAAATTTGGAATCATTTGGAAGTTACTCATGAAGGTACATCGCAGGTTAAAGATTCCATACTTTTCCAACTGGAGTCGGAATATGAAAAATTCCGAATGGATGAAAGCGAAGATGTTGATGGTATGTACACGCGCTTCACCAAGATCGTCAATGCCTCAAAAGCTCTTGGAAAGACCTTCTCAAATGGCGACTTGGTCCGCAAGATCCTTTGTTCTCTTCCTCCAAAATTCAACCCGAACGTGACGGCTATTTCGGAGTCGCACAACTTAAGGACGCTCCAAGTTGAGAGCCTCATTGGGAATCTCAAAACCCATGAGGTAGAACTCAAAATCCAACATGATGAATACAACAAGGAGCCAAAGAAGAAGGCGTTGGCATTAAAATCAAAGAAGGAGTGCCAAGAGGATGAGGATGAAGATGAAGAGAGTCTTTTGGTAAAGAAATTCCGAAAGTTCATGCGCAATCCGGAAAGGAGAAACACCTTTCGAAAATATTTCCAAAAGGGTGAAAGATGGAAAGGGTCATCTTCAAAGAAGGAAAAAGAGAGCGACAATGAAGAAGAGAGACCTCCACCGGAATGCTATCATTGTAGGAAGACGGGGCACATTCAGAGCCAGTGCCCAAAGTTCTTGAAGGAGAAGAAAGAAAAACGGATCAAAGGGAAGGAGAAGAAGAAAGTACTAAAGCTAGAACATGGGATGACTCTTCCTCCTCCTCCTCCGAAGAATCAAGTGGGTCTTCATCAAGCGAAGATGAGGAAGCAAACATGTGCCTCATGGGACATGTAAACGACGGCAATGACACCAGTGTTCCTAGTAACACTGAGGTAACTCCTCCCACTTATGATGAATTGTATAATGAATTTCTTGAAACTTGCAAAGCTTTTGATAAAAATATGAAAGATAGTATTTTATTAAATCGTGAAAATGAATCTCTTATTAAAGAAAATCAAAAGCTTTCCAAAAAGGTGATTGTTTTAGAAAAGAGAAAGGTTTCTTGCCAAGAATGTGATCACTCCACAAAATTGGCAAAAGATATAGAAGAGTCACTTTCTAAAGCCCTCTCTCATGCCAAAACTCTTACAAAAGAGAAGGGGGAGTTAGAAAGGAAATTGGAAGCCTCTCTTGTGCAAATCAAAAATAATTTAAAAGGTTTTGAAAATAGGTGTGTCATGCTTGTGAAAGAAAATTCTTCACTTAAAGCACAAGTTCATAATCTCACCATGGCCATTAAAAAAATTTGATATAGGCCAAAAATCACTGGAAATGATTATAGGGTACCAGTGCCATGGATCTGGAAAGTTTGGGCTCGGATAGCGAGGTGAGGGCTACCGCCTGACGCTAGCCACTAACGCCGGCGCTAGCACCTTATACCAGAAACATGAAATTTCTTTTTAAAAATGCTTTCCTTCTGTAAATCAAAATTATTCCAGCAAGAAATTTTTCCAGAAAAGGGTCTCAACCCCCTTTATTTCGTGTGCAAACTGTTATAGGTTGGGGTCACACAACTAGTTCTTGCAGGAAAATAAAACAAAATACTTAAAATTAAATCTGGGTACCTAAGGCTTCCACTTATTCTATGGGAGGTTCCACTTGGGTATCCGGATCTTTACTCTCATCTTCTTTCTAGATGTGCAGGCAGGCTAAGGACAATGAAGACGTGTGGTACTTGGATTCAGGATGCTCCAAGTACATGACGGGCAATAAATCAAAGTTCCTTAGCCTAGAAAGGAAGAAGGGAGGGATTGTGACTTTTGGCGACTACGGAAAAGGAAGAATCATGGGAATTGGTACAATTGGTAATGAATCCTTCACTATATCAAATGTTCTTTATGTAAAAGGGGCTAAAACATAATCTTATTTCAATTAGCCAATTATGTGATAAAGGATTAGATGTTTTATTTGAATCTTCTACTAATCTATGCAAAATATCTAATCCTATTACAAACAATATTTTACTAACTGCACCAAGAATACACAATGTTTATATAGTTTCATTTCATGATCTTTCAAAATCATCTTTAAAATGTTTTATTACCAAAAATGATGAACTTGATCTTTGGCATAGAAGGCTAGGACATGCTAGCACAAAGGTTATTGTAAAACTTGCCAAAAGAGATTTAATTAGAGGATTGCCTAGATTAAATGGAAATTTACCTTCACTTTGTTCACCATGTCAAAAAGGTAAAATTACTAGATCCTCTTTCAAAAGTAAAAATGTTATTTCTACTACAAGACCTTTGCAATTAATTCATATGAATCTCTTTGGTCCCGTTAGCACATCAAGTCTTGGTGGTAGATTGTATACATATGTTTTAATAGATGATTTTTCTAGTTATTGTTGGACAATATTTCTCTCATCCAAATCCGAAGCGTTTTGTGAATTTTTAAAATTATGTACTCGTATTCAAAATGAAAGTGATTTAAAAATTAAATGCATTCGTTCGGATCATGGAGGAGAATTTGAAAATGAAAAATTTACTTCTTATTGTGATATGTTAGGCATAAAACATGAGTTCTCCGCACCACGCACACCACAACAAAATGGTGTTGTAGAAAGAAAGAATAGGACACTTCAAGAGCTAGCACGCACTATGTTATGTGAATATAAATTACCTAAGTCCTTTTGGGCCGAAGCCGTAAACACATCATGTTATGTTATAAATAGAATCATGCTTCGCCCATCTTTAAATCTCACACCATATGAACTCTATTTTCAAAAGAAGCCTAATGTGTCCTTACTTCAAAGTTTTTGGTTGTAAATTCTTTATCTTAAATACAAAAGATAGCTTGGGAAAGTTTGATGAAAAATGTGATGAAGGAACATTTCTTGGATACTCTTCAACTAGTAAAGCTAATAGAGTTTTTAATAAAAGAACGAGAAAAGTTGAAGAGTCAATTAATGTGAAATTTGATGAGCTTGTTCCTTGCATAGAAAGACTTTCCGCAGGTAAAGAGGATGATCTATTACCTCCTTAGGAGCATGGCGATGAAGAACCTTCCAAAGAAGAAGAAGAGGAGGCCAAGAAAGATGAATATGTACCTCCAAGCATCTTAAAATTCACAAAGGATCATCCACGGGAATTGATAATTGGTGAACCATCCATCGGGGGTAAGAACTCGCTCTTCTCTTCATGAATCTTTTTCAAATATTTGTTTGTTTCCGAAATAGAACCAAAAACCGTTACTACCGCTTTAAATGATGAATTATTGTTTTGGCTATGAAATGAAGAATTAGAATAATTTGAGCGACATAATGTTTGGAAATTAGTAGAAAGACCATCTAATCACCCGGTTGTAGGTGTAAAATGGATTTTCAAAAATAAATTAGATGGTGAGTCTAGAATATATAGAAATAAAGCACGTTTAGTAGCACAATGGATATTCTCAAATCGAGGGGATAGATTTTGATGAATCTTTTGCACCCGTTGCTAGATTGGAGTCTATAAGAATTTTTCTAGCATTTGCAAGCTTTAAAAGAATAAAACTATTTCAAATGGATGTGAAAAGTGCTTTTCTAAACGGGTTTGTAAAAAGAAGAAGTTTATGTTGAACAACCCCCCCGATTTTATTAATGAAAAATTTCCAAATCATGTTTATAAACTAGAAAAGGCGCTTATGGTTTAAAACAAGCGCCCCGTGCATGGTATGAAAAGACTTACCTCATTTTTATTGAAGCACGATTATATTATGGGAAGTGGCGGATAATACTCTCTTCATTACGCACAATAATGGTGATATATATTATTTTACAAATATATGTTTGATGATATTATTTTTGGATCTACTAATGAAGAGATGTGTAAAGTAGTTATTTTAGTGATGAAAACTGAATTTGAAATGAGTCTTGTAGGAGAACTTTCTTATTTCTTTGGTTTTCAAATATCACAAAGAATTGATTGTATCTTTGTATGTCAAACTAAATATGTCCATGATATGCTTAAACGTTTTGGATTTGAAAACCTTAAACATGCTTCTACACCAATGAGTGCATCACTAAAATTAGGAAAGATGAATCAGGAGTTTCTATAGATCAAACTTTATATAGAGGTATGATAGGATCTCTACTTTATCTTAGTGCAACTAGACCCGATATTATGGTTTGACGTATGCTTATGTGCTAGATTTCAAGCCAATCCAAAAGAATCTCATTTAAAAGCGGTAAAAACAAATTTTAGATATCTCATTGGGTCATCTAGATTAGGATTATGGTACCCGCATAATGATTCATTTACATTGCATGGCTATTCTGATTCGGATTATGCCGGTTGTTCACTTGATAGAAAAAGCACTAGCGGTACTTGTCATTTTCTAGGACCTTCATTAGTTGCATGCTCTAGTAGGAAACAAAATTCGGTTGCACTCTCCTCCACGGAGGCCGAATACATTGGCATTAGGGAGTTGTTGTGCATTAAGCTCTATGGATGAGCCAAACTTTAGAGGACTTTGGTTTTCATCTAAAACTTATTGAATTAAAATGTGACAATAAAAGTGCCATTGATCTCACAAATAATCCGGTACACCACTCTAGATCCAAACATATTAGATGTGCATCATCATTTCATAAGGGATCACATTAAAAAGGAAAATGTAAGGATTAGTTTCATTGGCACGAACTCTCAACTTGCTGATATATTCACTAAACCTCTTCCGATGCAAGGTTTCAAATGGTAGGTTGGAATTGGGAGTCTTAAAACATCTTAGGATGAAAAACATATAAAACGCTAATGTTTTATGCAATTTGAGCAATCAAGACATCTCTGATAATTACAAAACTTCTGCATAAGACTACTCTTAAGACCCCTAACCAATATCAAAAATAAAAAATTTAAAATTCTTGAAAAATCGTGTACTGTTTCCAGCGCTAGCGCTAGCGCCGACGCTAGCGTGGGTGTGTGATTTTTATGATTTTAAAATTTCTAAAATTCAACAAAAATATGTTAATTTATTTGTGCAAATTTATTTTTGTGTTACTGTCTATTTTATTTTTTGTTTGTTTGAATTATGAAAAATCAACTACAAAAATTCAAAATTCAAAAATACAAAAATATGTTATTTGTTATTTGTGTTTTATTCATTCTTTGAAAAATCAACTATAAAAGTTCAAAATCTAAAAATACAAAAATATGTTTTTGTTATTTTGTTTTTATTAATATTTTGAAAAATCAACTACAAAAGTTCAAAATTCAAAAATACAAAAATATGTTTGTGTGATAAAAAATTTCAAAACAAAAAAAACTGTATGATCTTTATTGCCAATATCAAGCTTGTATGAATTCTATTATTTCAAATTATTTACAATGTTAAAACATATTCTTTCAAATTACCTTGAACATTGTTTTGCTTAGCATGTTTTGATATATCTATTTAAAGTGCATCAATTGTATTGCAAAATGTGTAGATCCAAGCTTAGCATGCCTCTAAGTATGAGTAAATGTTTTATGATTGATAATGATACATTTCACTCACTTATTTTGTTAATCAACATGTGTGTCTAAATCTAAAAAATGCTTGCTTGTGTATTGTATTTGTGCAATGAATTAAAACTTGCATAAGTTTATTGCCTACACTACATTTGAATTGCACTTATGAAATTTAGAAAGTGGTTAAGTTAAAAAATTTTGTTTGCAAAACAAGTGTATTCGGAGAATGTTGTCTCACAAATATGAACAAAAAATTATATATATGTAGACAAATATAACTCCACCAAGCACTACTTGAACCTCCTGATAAGTCTTCATAAGCATTGTGAGGTTGAGAACCTTGGAAAGAATAGTAAAGCTACTTGTGCAAACCTTGGTTTTTACACCACGTTGTTAAAAACTATGTGCATTAAAAGTGTGTGAAAGTAATTTACTTGTGTTTTATTATGCACTTTACTTTGCATATGTCTTATATTTTGTGATTTAAATCAATTGTTAACTGTTGGCACCAAAATGTATCAACTCCACGATCGCTAAACTGAGGGAATGGGGGGTGAGACTGTTGGGTGGCCGGTTACTTTGAGCTGGAGAAAAGGGTAATTTTATTGATATAAAGCTTGAGTTACAACTGAGATTACAATAGAAAGAATGAAAAAACATCATAAGACTTGAAGAAAAAGGGCCTGGAGGGAGACGGGGAGGTCTCCGGAAAGAGGTGACAGGGCGGTCTCCTCCGGCGGTCTCCAAAAACTGAGACCGCTCAAGTCCACGACTAGAGCTGGGAACTCTATAAAGATCCTCCAACTGGTAACCCCTACCCCTGTATTTATAGGCAGGGGGTCTGCCCGAATGGGCAGATCTGAAAGGCAACGGGCTGCCCGGAACTGCTGAGATCGCCTGAGACTGCTGCTGAGACCGCCGAGATCGTATGGACCAGCTGAGAACCGCCTGGGACAAGCTGAGATCGCTGAGATCGCCTGGGACTTGCTGAGACCGCCTGGGACAAGCTGAGATCGCTGAGATTGCCCGGGGATATCCTGAGATCGCTGAGATCGTCTGAGCCTGCATCACCTGAACAGATCACACAAAACAAAATCAGTTCGGGGACCCGATAACCTCCGAATTGAGGTCGCCGAGGAGAAGCGATCTCCCTTTTTGAGATCGCCCAGGAGGGGAGATCTCCCTCCCTCGAGGTCGCCCGGGAGGGGCGGCCTGCCCTGCTCGAGGTCGGCCGGAAGGGGCGACCTGCTCCTTTTGAGACTGCCCAGGAGGGGCGATCTCCTCCCTGCGAGGTCGCCCGGGGAGGAGCGGCTTGCTCTGCTCGAGGTCGCTCGGAAGGGGCGACCTGCTCCTTCTTGAGGTCGCCCAGGAAGGGGAAACCTCCCTCTGCTTGAGGTCGCCTAGGAAGGGGCGACCTCCCTCTTGCGCAAGACCGCTCGTTCTCGATGAGCCCCCCCTGGAGGAGCGAGATCGGCCCGGATCTCCAAACATACCAGGATAGCTGAAAAATGTTAGCTCGGAGGGGATCGCCGATTTCTGGGTAAACATTAACATTGCCCAAAATACACTTATGTGCACATCATTATCTTTCATAACACTTCTTCTCATGAGTATTGGATTCTAATGCTTTATCTATACTAATCTTTATATAAAAATGCACTAGATAACCTAGCATGATCTCTACAATGTTTTGGTATTTCTTGAATTTACAAATTGAGTAACATTGTAGTTTAATCTCTCTTTTTGATATGTTCATTTCATGCTTGGTATTTTTATGAAAAACTTTGAGATTTCAAAAAGGTTAAAACATCTTTCAATTTTGAACCAAAACTCATATTTCTACTTATGCTTTTCATGCTTACAAAAAGATGTTTATTATAATCTTCCGCTTGCTTACAACTCTTATCTTTATATTTGAAATCTCTTATTTATGCTATGCTTAAACTCTCTATCATTATTTATATTTCGAAAAGCTCGATCATGTTATATAAATGCCTCCTTACTACACTCACCCCACCTTCTTTTGATAATACCAAATGGGGGAGATTAATTGAAGAAATATATATATGAGAAATATAGATAAATAAGGGGAGACTAACTTATGAAATCTATCATTTAGGGGGAGTAACACATAAATTGCATTTATGTAGGGGGGCATTAAGATAGGGGGAGTATGCACATTATCATGCATATCATTTACTATAGTAGCACTTTTATCTTGCTTATCTTATCTATAAACACTATTGTTGATTTCTTGCTTAGAGGATTTGTTATTATCAAAAGGGGGAGATTGTTGGACATGTGTGTCACATCCCTTTGTTTGAAAATAACAAATCACATATTGTATTTAATATTGCTTGTAGTGTGTTTATAGTGTGCAGGAACTATAGGTGCAATACTCCACAGGTCGAAAGCAGCTTGGAACAAATTTTTGAAAGGAGCAGTGCTACCGCCAGCGCTATCGCTAACGCCAGTGCTACCTCTACCGCCAGCACTACCGCAAGCGCTATCGCTACCGCCAGGCGCTATCTCGAGTTCGTGCACAGCGACGGTTACGCAACCGCTACCACTACCGCTACCGCTACCGCTACCGCCAGCGCTATCTCCCACTACCGCTAGCGCTATCGCTACCGCCAGGCGCTATCTCCAGTTCGTGCACAGCGCCACGCCGCCGACGGTTGCGCAACCGCTCCACACGAACGCTACCGCAGGCGCTAGCCACTACCGCAGGCGCTAGCTCTAAGTTCTATAAAAGGCTGGGCTCTCTCTCGTTTTGGTTTGACCTTCCAGAGACATTACTTGTGCCCAAACTCTTGTGCTGCTACTCTGCCAAAACATCATCTCCCACTCAAAGCCAAAGAAGAAATTCTGGAGAAGGAAGCCATCACGCTGCATCCGAAGAACGATCGCTTCGACCTCGCTTGTGCTTCAGCGATCCTTCATCCTCATCTCCAGAAATCTCAAGAGGGAGTTTGCTTGTTATTTACTTCATTTCTTTATTTGTATCTTGTAGTGAAATCGCCTTGTTTTTGGCGACTAGGTCCTTGCGTGGCTTAGGGGGAATTCGCCGCGTGAGTTGGCGACTAGGTCTAGGGGATTAGATCTAGGGGGCTCGAGGCCATATCCGGGGAAGAATTGGCTAGAGCGGCTTGAGGCCATATCCGGGGAAGGATAGGCTAAAGCCAACCGGTTTGTGGGGATACAAGTCGGTATAGAAAAGGAAAAGAAATTTCACTTTTGTACGCCTCCGATTTCTAGCGATATTGAAATCAAATTTTGTAAACACTCTTTTTATATAATGCAATCATGATTATATTTGTGTTTATTTGATTTCTCTCTATTGGCGTAAAATTTCATTATTGCAAAATTGTTATTACTAATTTGTCATCATTATTTCCTATTAATCAAAAAGACTTAGTAATTTTTTTAAAATTTATAAAAAGAATTTTATTCCCTTATTCACCCCCCCCCCCCCCTCTAAGGGCGCCGTAAGATCCAACACCATGGTCATAAGAAAAGACATCATTCGATTTTTCCAGTAGTTGAAATCTGACCCAGAAAAAAGAGGTGGTCGACTAACACCTTGACCCTCCGGAAAAGCGAGATCATGAGACGCCATTATTCTCGGTTGTTAAGTCGATTGGAATAACCTCGCTCGGATACCACTTGTTGGATCGGTAGGCGTCTTAAGAGGGGGGGGGTGAATAAGGATTTTTAAAACTTATGTTATATTTGAATATCTTAAAATAATAAGCGATTACGATGATGAGAAAATAAAAGCACACTAAGTAAAATCAAATAGAGACATGTTTTATTAATATGAAATATAAGGTTTACAAAAGTTGATTTCTATAACGCTAGAAATTGGTGGCAAATAATAATAAACTCTTTTTGTTTTATATCCCGACTCGCATCCCCACGAACCGGTGGGCCCAGCCTATCCTTCCCCGGATTCGTCCTCAAGCCGCTCTAGCCAATCCAAACCCGGATATGGCCTTGAGCCCCCCTAGACCTAACCTAGATCTAGTTGCCAACACGAGGCGAATTTATGCCCTAAGTCCTCCCTAGACCTAGTCGCCAACACGAGGCGAATTCTGTAACGGTTTACAAGGAAAATGAAATGATAATAATAAAAACTCCCTCTTGAAGAACTTCTGAAGTCGGAGACGGTGATCCACTGTAGGATGAGCATTGTTGAAGCAGAAGACGTTTTGATTCAGCGTGAAGAGGTCTTCCTTCAAAATTCGCAGAGCTTTGGTGGGAGATCAACTTTCGGCCAAATCAGGCTCGGGAATTCTAGCACTCAACCTCTCTCTCTGATGTCTATCCAAAACGAGAGAAGAGGGGTCCTATTTCTATCCTCTGCGCTAGTGCTTGCGCTAGCGCTACTGCCGACGCTATCCCGGATTAGGCATTATTCTGCGCAAGAGAATCTTCAATCCGAGGAAACATTTCTCTCATGCCTTCTGTGCTCCGCGCTACCTCCTGCGCTATTTTCTACCGCTAAGCGCTAGCTCCTTTTATATGTGCTCCGGAAATGCGCTAATCAACACTAGGGTCGGGCTCTAGGTGTTACCGCCGGCGCTAGTTGATAGTGCATTATTTATAGTTATTTTTATATAATATTCTGATAGTAATTAATTAGTTTTTATATAGTTTTAGTTTAATTTATATCTAATTTACTTTATTTTGTGTTTTTAGGTAATTTGGGGCTGCTAATAACAAATTCAAGCCCACAGCGGTGTTTAGGGGAAATTTTAGAACAAATCTGCAAAAATTCTATATACACGCCCCAGGTCACAGGCGTGACCTGGGGGCGTGACCATGGTCACGGCCGTGCTCCACCTTCAGCTTCCGGAAGATATTGCCATGTCGGATTAAGATTACACGCCCAAGGTCACGGGCATGACCTGGGGCGTGACTCGCCCAACAAGCATTCAATACAAGCAGTTTCCGTCGCCGAGCCGTTCCAGCTTACACGCCCTTGGTCACGAGCGTGACCAAGGGGCGTGACCTCTCCCGCAACTGCCAGATTAACTCCAGATCGCGCTGTTTCCCTCCGTTTCCTGACTCGGTCAAGACACGCCCTAGGTCACGGGCGTGACCTAGGCCGTGACCCATCGAGATGATCAATTTTGGCGGTTTCTCTCCCCTAACGTTCCCGGGCTTTCATGACGCAGTTACGCAGCTTACACGCCCTTGGTCACGGGCGTGACCAAGGGCGTGACTCACCAATTTTCTGCCTATAAAAGCCAGCTGCTGCCAAAGTGATGGGAATCCGGTCCTTGCTTCGATTGGGTCAATTTTAGAGTAGATTTTCTGCATTTCATTAGTGTAATTTTATTTATGCAATTTATTTTATGCTTTGCAATTCCAAATCATAGCTTAGATTTACTTTACTCGCACTTGTACTTCACTTTTCATAGTTATAAAATGTTCTTTTTCTTCAATCATGAGTAACTAATTTTATAGCATTTGATCGGATGATTTCCTAAGCTTTTGTATTTCGTAATCTTTTATTCATAGTTTGAATTTGGAAACTATGATTTACCGTTGATTTGCAATTATTGGTTTCATATTTCTAGGGTATGAAAATCAAGTTTGATCCGTATTTTAGTGTATCGAGGGATCCGTAAATACGGGTAGATCGCTCATCGGTAAAAAGAGTTCTATGCATTCCTCGAGAGAGGGTGACAGAAATCTTCCGGATTGGAATCAAATCCAATAGTGGGGCTCACTGCATAAAGCAAGCTTTGGGGTGTCGACTAGCCGAGGGGTCTTAATCGATCAACCTAAGGTTAGGTGGTAGTTCTCTCGAGAGAGGCTCTACCATATTTTGGGAACCTCTACGGTCAAGTTTTGACCAAATCAATTTCTTATGAGTTCTAGATTTACGAAATATTTTACTTAAGAAGGATTCTCGATCAAATGTTTCCTTTCTTTTATTACTTCTTTTATAAAACCCTTTTAAATATTCTACCGATAAAATAATATTAATTTGCGTGAGTTGAAGTAATCAACAGACCCGTGGAATACGACACTTGATATTTATTTGTTGTAAATATCTTATGCTATGAACGATAGGTGCTCTTGCCTATAGTTCGTAGAATTTGGAGAAAATTAGTTATCTCGTAAACTTTACCTATCAATTTTTGGCGCCATTGCCGGGGATTATTTTTGTTGATATTTTGAAAGCGTGAATTTTATTACTTTTATCATTCTCTTTCTCCGCCCCAATTTCTCTTTTTTCTTTTTCTTTTAAAATTCATTTCTATTAGGTAACGGTTGTTTAATTTTCTTTTTCACAAAAATATGATGATATCTCAGTTGGCCGCAAAAGTTGCCGAGCTTCAACATAAGGTAAACCTTTTTGAAGCCGCACGAAAGCGCCAACTTATTTGTTATTTTTGTGGTGCAAATCATTCTAGCGAGGAATGATATTCTTATTTTTATTCTCAAAATAAGTTTGATAAAAATAATTTTTCTCAAGATTATAATTCTTCTGAAATTCCTTCTTGCTCCGATAATAATTATTCGTGGTGGCGAGATCACCTGGATAGTTTACGGTGCAATGAAGAAATTTATATTGATCAAAATTTCTATTCCTCCACTTTTTATCCGCAAAATTCTTTTGATCAAATTTCTTCTCTCGGTGATTCTCCGGATCTTCCTATTCAAAATTTGAATAGTTATTCCCAAGAAGAAAATAATATTTTATACCAAGAATTTATTAACATAATGGGTGTACCGAGCGAAATTGAAGAAGAACATGTTTCATCTTCTACTTCGCCCGACTCTATTCCGCTTTCTCATGAATTTTTAAGCCCACCACATAAATATTTTGGAATCAAAATTCATGAAAAATTTGTCGCCCATAAATTACTCCCTTAGGTATTGATTTTTCTGATCATAATTTTATTCTTGAAAATAAACAACCGGTGCTTGATCATGTGTTTTCCCAAGCGCCTCCTCCTTGCGAAAATTTTCTGACTCGCTAAATTTTGATTCTTTTGATACTAACAATTTTCATGTAGAGGATGAGCCGTTGCAACGAAACATTTTCTCTGATCCATTTGCCGCTCATCTCCGGCAATCCAAATTACTTAAGCTATGTATAGGTAATTTGGATTCTCAATTTCAAGCTAACGGACAACAAAAGAATCAATAGTGTAGCGGAGGAGTAGCCGGGCGACTGATTTCGGCATGCTCACCTGAGCGTGAATTAAGGGAGTTGCCTGTGCACCTTTATTTTTATTTTCCTTTTTCCTAACAATAACCGTCTAGCTTAAAGACGGGAAAAAGAAAGCGCTCTTGGGAGGCACCCCTTGCTTATCTTTATTTTTCTTGCAATTTACTTTGTATGCATTTTATTTACTTTTCCCTCCTACTTGTTTATAAACATTGGGGACAATGATTATTTTTAATTAGGGGGGGGGGTGATGAGTCCTGATCATATACACATTTATGGACTTATCTGGGCCGATTTCCTAGTTTATGCACTACACTCCAGGCATGTTTTCGCTCATATTTGTTATTCCATGCTATGTGCACTTCTAGGCCCGTTTTTGGTGTTATATCATGTTTTTCATCTTTAGTAGTTTTCATGCGCTGTTAAGTGCCACTTTCAGTGGCTGGATTTGTGGTTATGCTGGAACAGGAGTCGTGCAGGTGTTCCCGGTACAATTCTGTACAGGAACACTGCGCACGATCACTGGTTCTATTGCGCACGACCACTGGTCGTGCGCCACTGATCGTGCGCACTTAACGCCATTTTATGAGTTCTGTTTGGCTAATCGCACGACCACTTACGATAGTGCGCACGACCACCGGTCGTGCGCCACTGGTCGTGCGAACATTGTATTTTATAAATTTCTTACCTTGCAGGCTCCGTCCAGTCAGGCGCACGATCACAGGATGCTAGTGCGCACGACCACTGGTCGTGCGCCAATGACCGTGCGCACTGTTTATTCCAGCGCCTATAAAACGACCTGCTCGCGAATTAGGTCGGGACCCCGATTTTCTTCCGCCGTTTTTCTCGCTCCAGGGCTCCGATTTCGCCCCAAACCGTCGCCCACCATATGGAGGTGCTCCGGGCTTGTTCTTCACGCCAATCTTGAGCCGGAGTTTCCTCTTCGGCCTCCTCTTCATCCGAGTGCTTCAAGAAAGGTTAGCCGCCATCGCCATCAAGCAAGAGGAGTTTGCAACCTCTACCGGATCGTGACACGAAGAAGACGGGCTCATTGGGAGAGTAGTGACAGCTCTCTCTACACCGGACGTAGTTGCGGACGAGCTTGGACGCGGATTGACAAAACCGACGATTCCAACCGTGAATCTACACGAGCCTTCGGTTCAGTCGATTTCTTGCCTTGTTCTTCTCTTATTGATGTGTATATATTTTAGATCTCATTATTAGATGAAGTTGCACTTAAACTAGTTTGTATTTTCTATATATTTCATGTCTATGTGAAATGTTTGTTGTTTGAGTTGTTGAGGTGCGCCCCATTCCATCCTCCATCCCGCCGCCACGTTCGTCGCCGCACTAGCACAATTGCTAGTGGCGTGCTTGTCGAAGAGGTGCTTACGCCCTCATTCCGTTAGCCTACTCGCCCATCCGCCTACCGAAGCATGGCATCGCGGCCCGTACTCCATTCCGCCTAACGAAGCAGCGCGCTCAAGGCCTGCCACAGTTCACTCCGCTTGCCTACTCGTCCATCCGCCCTTGCGACGCAGTGCGCTCAAGGCCTGCCTAGTCTCCATTCCGACAAGCGAAGCTTGCATAGCGGCATTGCATAGGAGTAGTTATAGTATTTTCTCTTTATTTCTCACAAACCAACTCCCTTTCGTCCGCACTCCACCTATCGCTGGACTTCGATCTCAAGTCCTTCCTCGAACCTAACTCCACCTTACTGTGTTCCTCAAGAGATGACACCGGGGATTTTCACCATTATTATTACTTGCGCGGACCGGTGCACTTGCCGAAATTATCGCATCAAGTTTTGGCACCGTTGCCGGGGAACACAGCCGTGTGAGTTTCTGGAGAGGGAGAACCTGAGAGAGAAGCCCTTCCATTTGTAAATTGCATTCTTCGTTTTTATTTATTTTTTTCTATTCCATTTTCCTGTTTAATTAGGTTGCTTTAGTAAATTTTGTTAGGTG